>JAUELO010000179.1:38256260-38281198 GCA_032357855.1 Amphibolips quercusostensackenii | reverse complement strand
AAAGGTGAATGAGAAAAAAATCCTTGAAATTCGGTTCAGGAAAAGTGGATTACTCCGAATCACATCAGATTACTTTGGATAGTCTCTATCTACAACAGAACCCCTCTGCATCACCGAAGATTACTCCGGATCACATGAGATTACTCTGAATCACATTAATATCATGATGGATTAATCCCTCTATACTACTCACGCGAATTTTCGGTAAGTATATTGAATTTCAATCAAATAGTTGAATCTTCAATTATGGAAATTAATTTGTTACTAAAAAATACGACGTTTCAATAAAATATATCAATCTTCATCCACAAAAGATAAAATTTAAACTAAACCGTTTAATTATTAACCAAAAAGAATAAATTTGCAAACAAAGAGATGAACTTTTAATTAAAATGGTAAATCTTTAACTGAGTTAGTTAACTTTTCAATTTTAAGATCAATTTGCAGTCATAAAACAACGAACTTTTAACAAAATTGTTCAAGTTCAAACCAAAAAGACATATTTCACTCTAAAATAAGGTATTTTCAATCAAAAAAATAACTTTTTACAAATTTTTTTTATTTTTTACGAAGAAGATTAATTTTTAATTTTAAAAAATTTTAATTTGAAATAAAAAACTATTGAAATAAGCAAAAAAAATTATTTGTAACGAAATAGTTGAATCCTCTATCAAACAGACAAATTTTTAACAAGACAGTTGACTTTTCAACCAAAAAGAGTAATTTCTAAACAAAAATTTTTTTAATGAAAAACCTATATTGTCAACGAAATAGTTTAGTTTTCAACGAAAAATCGTAATTTTTAGGAGAAATCTTATCTTTCTATGAAACAAACAGAGTTTCAACAAAATGCATGAAAATTAAAAATTAATTTTTAACAAAAGAGAAAACTTACGACAATATACTATAATTTTTAACAAAGAAATTAATTTTCTACCAAGATATTTGAATTTTAAACTCAAAATGACAAATTTTCAAGAAAACACTTGAATTTTAAATTGGAAATATAACTTTTTAGAAAATTGTCGGATTTTTTATTAATAGATTAATTTTTCAATAAACAGTTTAAGTTTTAACAACTCTAAAAATTCGAAATTGATTTTAAAAGATTTTTAAGAATATAAAATATTTTAAGTTATTTTCATGGGCACCAAGGAATTTTTAAGAAATTAAAAAAATTTTGAACAATTTTTCTAAAATTTTTAAAATTTTTAGTGAGAAAAAAAAATGTATGCAGTTTTGAAGAAGATTGTAGAAATTCAAATTTTTTTAAAGGATTTTGTAGGACCTGTAGGGTTTGAGGTTATTTAAAAATATTTTGAGAGATTCTATTTACCAGAATTGAAGGATTTCAAAGATTTTGAATATTTAAAATTTTTTTGAAAATTTGTAAGGTACTTTCAAAGATTTTTAAGAAATTGGTACATTTTAAAGTATTATAAAATATTTCAAGAAATTTTAAATAGATTTCAAGAACTTAAAGCATTTAAAGATATTTTAAAGGATTTTGAAGATTTAAGGTTCTTTTAGAAGATAAAAAGGAATTTTTATTAAATCTTAAAATTCTAGAGGAATTTCAAAGCATTAAAAAAATTGTAAGGTATTTGAAAAGATTCCAAGAAGTCTTCAAGATCTGTGAAAAACTTTAAGAAATTTTCAAGAGATTAAAGAAATTTTACTGGATTTTAATAATGTTATGGAATTTGCTATATTTAAGTTTATTTCAAAAGACTCTACGAGATTTTATAGCATTTAAATGGACTTT
Organism: Amphibolips quercusostensackenii; assembly: GCA_032357855.1. NCBI lineage: Eukaryota > Metazoa > Arthropoda > Insecta > Hymenoptera > Cynipidae > Amphibolips > Amphibolips quercusostensackenii. The sequence goes on along the minus strand of JAUELO010000179.1, from coordinate 38,279,433 downwards.
TAAGAATTTATTCACAAGAATTGGATGATTTTTAAAAATTTGAAATACAGAAATTTTTTTTAATATCGAGTATTTTAGAAGATTTTCAAAAATTTGGTACATTTTAGGGCGTTTTAAAATATTTCGAAAAAATTTCTAATAGACTTCAAAAATTAATTAGTATTTCCAGCGATTTCAAACTTATAAAGTATTTTGAAGATTCTAAGGAATTTACAAGACATTAAACACATTTTAATGAGTTTTCGAAAATTCTATTTATTCTGAAGATTTAAAAAATTATTCGTGTAGTCTTAAACAATTTTTGAGAGTTTCAAAATATTTAAAAGAATTTTATCAAACCTTCAAGGTTTTTCAGAATATTTTTAGAGATTCCATCAGATTTTTAAGTTTTGTCTGATTAGGAATTTTAAAAATTAAGAAACTTTAAAACAAATATTTCCTGATTTAAACTTCTGAAGCTAAAGAACTTCAGTTTGAAGGCCTTAAAAATTAAACCATTTACGATTTGCGCTTTAGAATTAGAATTATATTAATTATTTGATTTCTAATCAAAAACGTTGGAAATTAATTGTTACAAACCTAAAGTACTAAAAATTAAATAATTCCAAACGCCAAAATCGTCAAAAAAAAGTTTCAATATCGAAAAAGTTAACAAATCAATTTTAAGATTATATTAGTTATAACATGTTAATAAAAAAGTAGTCGAAGTAGGCGTCGCACGCCCACAAAAAACGGTTTCGTGGCCTATTAAGACGTTGAGTATGTCCTTTCAACCTCCCCCTTACATATTTTTTTCGACTCTACTTCTCCTACTTTTAACTCTTCGCTCCTACTTTTCCTTCTCTCACTTTACCCTTTGCTTCCCCTTTTTTCTCGAACTTCTTCCTCCATTAGTTTCCTTTTTGCTCACTTCGACAGCTATCCACTCAATCAAACGCCCCTACTAGCCCTGTCTTCCAAAACCTCACTACCCCCTTTCACTATCCTTCCTCAATACTCTCATTCACTTTCAATCATATTTCATATTTCTTTTACCGAATTTTCCTTTACTTTCTCTATTTAACCTGCCCTCACCACTCCTAATTCCTCGAATTTTCCCTTTCCTTATTTCCCCTACTTGCCCTCTGCTCATTTTTCTTAACTTCTCCTACCCCCGCACACCTTATTTTCTTTCATTTCCGTTACTTTTCATAAATCTCGTTTCCTCTACTTCCACATCTCTTATTTCCCATCACTTGCCCTACTCCCCCTCTACTCATTTCTCTTTACTTTCCCTGCTTCTCCTTTTCCTAATTTTCCCTAATTTCCTTCCAATCATTACCTCATTACCTAATCACTTGCCCTATTCCTTCTCTCCTTATCACTTCCTATACTTTCCCTTATTTCCTCTACTTCTACTTCTCTTATTTACCCTCACTTCCCCTCTCCTTATCTCTCCTCACTTCCCCTACTTTTACTTTTCCTTATTTTTCCTACTTGACCTTTAATCATTACCCTATTACACTATCACTTCCTCTACTCCTCCTTTCCTAATTTCTTCTTACTTGCTATACTTTCCCTTACTTTCCCTCTCCGCACCTGCCCTTGCTTTCCCTACTTCTACTTCTCCTAATTTTCTCTACTTACCCTCTAATCTTTACCTCTTACTTACCCTACTTCCCCTTCTCTTTTTTCCCTTACTTTTTCACCCTCATTTTCTCTAATTTTGCCTACTTCCCCTTCCCTAATTTTCCTTACTTTTCCACAAAAACCTTGGAAGTCGTAAAAAAAAAAAAAAATCAAAACCAAAAATTATCTGAACCTCTTGTTGTAGGTAAATAATAAAAGTAATTTTTAAAATTCATTCAGGTTGAAAGAAATCTTATAATGCGTAAATATTAGTCTTGAATTAAAAATATTTATTTTCATATATCAAAGGCACGAAATAAAAAGATGAAATTAAATTTCACCTGATATAATTTTCCAGAGTAACGACCTAATATGTGTCAAAGGTAAACAGTTAACCCAATCTTGCTTTGAATGCTTCCTGAGGGCTCGAGGCGATGCCACCTTTTGCTTTCCCCTAGGCACGGATGAAGAAGCAGCTTGTATGAACTTTGTAGTTCTGGACTTGGACGTATATACGAAAACTTCCAATACCGTAACTCAAGGTGTCTTAAAAAAAATATTATAAAACATTCAAAAATAAAGTTATTGTTAAATAAAACTTATATGAATAAATTAAATTGATAAATAACAAATTAATAAATTGATAAAATCACAAATATTTTAAAAATGTATTATAAGGGGAAACAGTGAAAATCTGGCGAGAATAGTATTAATAATTATTAATTTTCTGAATCGCAGATTTTTTTGGCGAGACTTAACTGTTTTTTGTTATGACAATATTTAATTAACAAAATATTTTCCTAAGTATTGATATTGATATCGCAAATGATTTATATAACTATAAACAGTTTTTCCATTTTCCATTTTCCTAGATATTCATCTGGAGAAGTTAGGTTAAAAATTTTTTACAAAAAGGCTTAATAGTTTAAGACCTAGATCGTCTCAAAATTACTGAAAAATCAAATTTTAAGCATAACAAGTGCAATATCTCGAGAAATGATTGCTAAATAGAAATTTTCTGATAAATAGCACTCAAACTTCATCTGTTTAATTCATATTGAAATTTTTAGACTATTCAAGTGATAGTTATAAATAGTTTTGGCTCCAGGTAAACTAAACTGCTAAAAAAAGAAGTTTTTGGCATAAAATGTGAAATATTGCTAGAAATAATTAATCAAAATTTTGTACAAAACTTGAATGGAACCTAATGTAGACAATTGATCCTGGAATTTTTAGACGAATCAGTTGAATATTATAGGCATTAGGTCGACTTACCTACCAACAAAAATAAAATTTTTTTAATGAAAAGTAAAATATGTTTTAGGAATAATAAATTAATTCAAATTTCCTGAAAAATGTCAGTGGATCCTATTATAGACAATTTATAATACATTTTTTAAATTAATCAGTTGAATAGCTCAGGCTTCAGGTTGACTGAACTGCAAAAAAAAGTATAACGTTCAAAGTGAAATAACTCTAGAAATAATGTATGAATACAGATTTTCTGAAAAATGGCACTAGAGCCTAATCTAGCTGATTTATCCTAAAATTTTTAGATAAATCAATTGAATATTGTTCACTAGGGTTCGCCTAAACTACTAATAAATTAAATTTTAGTTATAAAAAGTAAAATAACTTTATAAGTAATACTTTATTACAAATTTTATAAAAAATTACAGTGGAGCTTAATTTACTTCATTTAGCCTACAATTTTTGGACGAATGCATTTTGTCTATTTCCTGAATCAGCTGTTTCTAGATTCTAAGAAACAGAAAATTCGTATGACAGAAATTATTATTTAGCGAATTTTTCATAACTTCAAAAGGTTTTGTGCAAATCGATGAATTGGCTGTGATAACCACAAAAGGGAAAGGATAGATACCTGCGTGAAAAAAATTAATGACAGTCAGGTGTCAGGATTAATCCAGCAATTCTAGGCTTTATCTAGATTCTAGACTGTCTAGTCTAGTAGATCTGATCCAAGCGCCAGGACTGACGCTGATCATCTATTCAAAAACAACAAAAGTAGAAGTTTGATCGTAAGGGTCTAGTCTGGCCCAGAAGTGGCACTGATCATTGATCTCGGATCGAAAAAAGTTATAAGTTCGATCAGCAAATCGTTTCTCGACATATTTAAAAAAAAATTGAAAGCTGTCTTAAATTATAGAAAATAAGTTATTCACACTATGGAAACAAGAAGTTTTTATTGTCACCTTGACATTCTGGTCTGGCTTAGGTTTGTCGCTGATCGAAAATCGAAGAACAAAAGAAGTTCTAACTTCAGTAAGCAATATTTTATTTAAATATTTCAAAATATGTACAGAGTGTCAATAATGATAGAAAACAAGGCATTCACGCTCTCAGAACAAGACTTTTTTCTCATCAACGTGGCAGTCCGGTCTGGTCCAAGCTTCGGGCTAATGAGCTAAAAACTTAGATTGAAAAATTTTTTTTTTGTGAGTCATTAAAAAAAAGGAAGTCCTGTCAGCGGCTGCCAGTCTTACAACCAATGGCTGGCCATACAATTAAAAGCGGCTGACGAGGTGTTCTGGCATGGGGCTAGCCAAAAAAAAAATTACACTTCAACCAGGCTCAGGCTAGACCATCTGGTCAGTGTAAAAATGGAAACCAGACAGTCCGGTATTGACCGGGCTGGCGCCAGAAGATGTTCTACTGCCGCGAATCTTGATTAAAAAAGGTTAAATTATCTAAAAGGCAGAAGGGAGGGGTATCTTTATTCTTCTCTTGTATAAGAAGGGTAGAGTGGAGAAGTGTACATGGCTGTAGAGGGTTGAAAAGCTTAGGAAATGATAAATAAAGGGATGGTGTCAATTAAGAGCGTATTAAAATATGGTGGGAGTACGACAACATAAGGGTAGGGAAAGTAAGAAGAGAAGTGGTTAAAGAAATGGGCCAAGGAACTGAAAGAAAGACATGTGTAAGTCTTATATAAAAGGAGGCAGTTAAAAAGTAAATGCGCGATCTTCTAAATGTTAGAGGGGTATAAGCATATAGGATAGAGAGTAAGAGAAACAAGCTCTGATAATAAAACATGAAAAAAAAAACTTAAATATCATGATGGGTTAGTTGTATTGAGAAAGGAAAGAGTGGAGTCAGAATAGAATTAATCTGGGGTGCGGGTATAGGGAGGGGTATTTATAAGAGGTGGAAAGAAGAGAAGTGGTTGGAGAGAGATGAGCGGATTAGGAAATAAAGGGTAAAAAAATGGTAGCAATTATTGGTAAGAAGTACGGGGGGAGAGATACAGTAAACAAAAGCAGAGTAAAAGAAAGAGTAATGTGATAATAAGGCTAGAGAACTGACAGAGAGGGGTAAGTTAATAAGAGTTGAGGTAGTTAGGAGCCTAATATGCTATCTTCTAAACGTTATAGGGGTATAGGCGGATGGGATCAAAATTGTCAGAAACAAGTTCTAATCATAGAAAAGAGAAGAACTGTACTACGACAGTAGATAAGTTGTATAGAGAAAGGAAAGAGTGAGGTTAGGGTGTGGGCATAAGGAGCAATATTAATAAGAAAAAGAAAAAGGAGAAGTATGTAAGGTTGGAGACGTATGAGCGGCTTAGGGAATGATGGATAAAGAAATAGTGGCGGTTTATGCCAAGGGGTACATAGAGGGGGATAAAGTAAGTGTAAGGAGAATTATAAAAAAGAGTGGAGTGATAATAGGGCTAGAGGACTAATATAGAGAGGTAAGTTTACAAGATTAAAGGTAGTTAGAAACCAAATGAGCCATTTTATAAACGTTGTGTGGGTATAGGTCTATTGGAGAAAAAGTGACGTTAACAAGCTTTAATCATAAGAAAGGAGGGCATCCTAAATTAGGATAATGGGTTATTTGAATGGAGAAAGGAGAGAGTTGAGTAGGGAGATAGGTATGTGGAGAGGTGATTGTCTATGGTTGCCAGGAGTGGGGGTACATAGTAGAGAGAATGAGGAAAAAGTATTAAAAAATTAAGAAGGGCAGGTGGCTAAATGTGGTGTTTAAGCGATCAGTGATATTATGGAGGGAAAGAGTAAAGTAGGGATGGGAAAAAGTAGAGGGGTAACTTTTTAAATGATTGAGGGGTAGTGTCTATAAGATAGAGGAAGAGGATACTTAAGTTCTATTATTATTATTATTTTCCCTAAAATAATAATTTCTATTTATTTGTAATTTATGAAGAACCTACAAGGTATTCAAGGTTTATTTTAAAGGGTGCTTTTTTTAAAGATATTTGCAGCAATATTTTCTTGCGTTTTTCGGCATCTGGTATGGAGACAAGGCGGCGGAGCGTTGGTAGACACGAATAGCGTGTGGGGTGGGGTTTTATTTTCAGACAGGGTAGAAAAGACGGCAGACTGAGCAAACTGGGTTATCCCAGGACGATTCCCGCAGGGCAGCCAACTCACACGGCGATACTTCCGCGGGGTGGTAACCCAAGTACACGACTCCTATCGACCATCTAAATCGCTCAAGCACCATTTGCCAATATCACTTCGAGTTGAGGCATCAATTGTTGATACCCAACGAGTGACTCCCTATCAAAATATTTTTGTTTTTCATTCTCATTCTATGTGAAAGTTGTCTGAATAAATTTTCATTAATAAGAAAATTTAGTTTTAAAAGACCAGCATTTTTCTACACGAATTGAGGTTGAAGAATAAATTAATTTGGTTCGAAAATACAGTTTTAAAAACGGAAGTTAGTGATCCGCGTTTAGCTGGTTTAGTTTTTTAGGTTAATATTAAAAATAGAAGATACAATTTGAAACCATCTAAAGCTGGGCCTAAAATTTTTCACATTTGGACAACACACCTTTTTTATGTTAGCCTCCCCCCTCCCCCACTTACTTTCAAAAAAGAAGACCAAAGAATACTTTTTTGACTATATCGATAACAGGAGAACAAGAAAGATAAATTTTTTAAATAAAATTATTGTGGGTACCACAATAATTAATTCAATTTGAAACGCTTGGATTGCGCATACATTGACAGTACAAATTTTGCACTTTCAACTAAAAAAAAAAATTTCACACAAATAGTTTAATTTTTAACTACAAAAATAAATTTCCATTCAAGAAAATTCATTTTCAAATAAAGAAGGTAAATTTTCAACAAAATACATGCATTTTTGAACAAATCATTAAATCTTAAACTGAAAAATATTATTTTACAAATACAAATTGAACACATAAAGTTTGACTGTCAGATTAAAAACCCAATTTTCGAAGAAATGAAAACAAATTTTGAAAAAAAGAATAAAGTCCTTAACCTAAACAGATTATTTCAATGAAACAGTTGAATTTTTACCGTAAAAAATTTAATTTGTACTTGAATAGATAAACTTCCAAACCAAAAAGATGAATTTTGAGCTAAAAAAGGTCAATTTTCAACTAAAAAAGGTTAATTTTCAACCAAAATAGAAACAATCAAATCGCTATGTGAAAAGGTTAATTCTTAACACAGAATAAACGAATTTAAAGAAAAAATATTTTATATTTTTGACAAAGAGATAATTCTTCAAGTCAAAAACTCTTTTTAACATCTTAGTCTAAATTCTAACCAAGTAGTTGAATTGTCAAACCACAAGGATGAATTTTCAACTAAAAAAGATCAATTTTTCACTAAAACAGGAACAGTAAATTTTTTTTCAGATAATTTTTAACCCCCTCTCCCCTTGGAAAAAATTTTTTTTAAATATGCTTTACATTTGAGCCAGAAATGGATTGTCTGCCAAACAAATTTATTTTTGACAATGTAATTCAATTTTTAACCAACTAGTTTAAAGTTTCAGCTAAAAAATATCAATTCTCAATGGAAAATATAATATTTAACATTTCAACCATAAAACTTTGTAATTTAAAAAATTACAATTTAAACTTAACCAAAAGAAGAATAAATTTTCCACAAAATAATTAAATTTTTCAACCAAAGCAATCAATTTTCAACTAAAAGCGTGAACCTTCAACCAAAAAAATTAATTCTTTTAAGAATTGTTAAACGTTATACCAACTAGTTAAATATTCAACTAAAGAAAATTGTACCGAAAATTAGAATAATTCAATTCTCGGAAATAAAAATTAACTTAAAAAAAATTTAATAGTTTTATACTGAAAAAAATTATTTTTTGGCACAAACGAATATCAAATTAACCAAAAAAGACAAATCGTATATAATATAGTTTAATTTTAATTCGAACAGATTAATTTAAAAAAAAAATTTGCAGTTTTAAACAAAAAAGATTAATTCGATTTAAAAAATCTTATAGATGACGTTTTGACTCAACAATATTTCAATTTTAAATCAATAAAATTTAAATTCAACTAAAAAAGGAACGCATTCTCATGAAAAGGTTACATTTTTAAACAAAGCGATGAATTTTCAAATAAAAATTATAAATCTTCAACCAAAAAAATGAATTTTTAACAAAATTATTTAACTTCATACCAACAAGTTAAAATGAAATAACTAAATTTTTTAACAAAAAACTTATATTCCGCGACGAATGTAATACTTGATATTTCTGCCAAAAAACATTTATTTTTTTTTTAATCATAAACTAAAACGGAATAATTTTCGAAAAAATAGTTGCTTTTTCAACCAAAAAGGTTATCTTTTTACCAATAGAGTAAAATTTCCAAACAAAAAGCTTTTGTATTAAAGAAAAAAACAAAATTTGTAACAAATTGCTAAATTTGCTACAAAACAGTCGAATTGTCAACATGAAAATACAATTTTTCAATCAATAGTTCAATCTTCTACCAAAATATTTAAAGTTTTAACCCAAAAAGAAGAGTTTTTAACAAAAAAGTTGAATTTTCAATCAAAAAGTATAACTCTTAATAAAATTATCAAATTTTCATCAAAATTAATTAATTATAAATAAAACAATTTTTTTTTTAATCAAACAAGAACAATTCTACGAAAGAGATTAATTTTTAACATTGAAGTTAAATTTTCAAACAAGAAATATTATTTAGTCAAAACAGAAAAATAATTTTAATCACACACTTTATTTTTTAACTAGAAGTTAATTTTTAACGAAATAGTTAAATTTTTAATGAAAAATGTAAATCTTCAACCAAATAGTAAAATTCTTGACCAAACAAAATTCCTACCCAAAAATATAACAGTAGACTATTCAACCAAAAAGAATTAGCTCCACAACCAGTAGTTGGATTTTCTTGTTGCACTCTATTAATTCAGTTGCCATTTAAATGGAAAAACGAAAAAACGGAAAAAGAGGACAATAGGGAAAATACTGTGAAGCCTACCATGAATAAATAAAAAATTATGTTTAATTAATAAAATAAGAACAATAGTTTTAATAAAAATTTAGGTTAAGCTTCAATGCTTCTAAAATATCAGGTTAGAAAACTGAAAATTTTGCTTAGAAAATAAAGTTAATTTTCCACTGCAATTTTTGATTTCTGAGTAACCCCTTTCAAATTTGGGCTACACGAATTAATTTGAAATAAAAAAGGTGTTGGAAGAGACGTTGGTAGATCATCTTTCAAATAAGTTTTAGTTTCATAAATTTTATCTAGAACTACGGCGCCCATCCTAGTTTAACCGAGACAATCGCTGCTTAACTTCGGTTATCAAACAAAAAGCCCTATACAATGCATATTTATTTATACATAGAAAATATAAATGAAAGATACAGTTTTTTAAGATGCTTGAAAAAATATAAATTAAAATTTTTTTTTTCCAAATGAAGCATCAAGATACAGACAACTTTCTAAACTGAATATTTAACTCTTCCATTTTTGCTTGAAAATTGGTCGTTATAAGCTTAACTAATACATTTTTTATTTAAGAATTGATTTTTTTTTGTCAAAAATGAAAGTACTTGACTAAAAGTTGAACTGCTTTATTAAACATTTATTTTATTGGTTGAAGATTTAAGCACTTTGTTAAAAATTCATATTTTTCTGTTTGAAAATTAATTTTCTCATCTAAAAATTGAGCTGACTAATTTTTAGTAAAAAATTACACAAATTTGTTGAAATTTAAACTACTTTGAAAATAATTTATTTTATTGGTTTAAGATTTTATCATTTTGATGAAACTTTGTTTTTTTTTTTGAATGGCACTGTCTATAGTTGCGGAATTTTCCGTAAAGTTAGCCCTGAACGACTTGGAAAAGGGGTTCGAGTTACGGAAAATTCCGTAACGTTAGCTGGTGCGGGGGCACTGTTAATGGTTACGGAATTTTCTGTAACTTTAGCCCTGAACGACCTGGAAAAGGCATTAAAGTTACGGAAACTTCCGTAACCATATACACTGCCTTTTTTTAAATTAATTTTTTAACTATCATTTTTAGATGAAAATTCATCTATTAGATTTTCATTTAGAATTCAATTTTTTTTTTTAAAGTTTAACTTTTTTTGTAACATTCATTTTACTGATTATAGAATTTTTATTTTTGTTAAAAATTCGTTTTATTGTTGTTTAAAAACTAATTTTTTCAACTAAGAACTTATACCAATTTAACTATTATATTTTCGACCAAAATGTTATCATTTTTAGTTAATAATTCCACAATTTGGTTTTAAATTTATGTATTTTTTTATAAATTTGTATTTTTTAGTAGAAAATTCATCTTCTTCGTCAAAAATTCTACTAACTAGAAATGAAACTACTTGGTTAAAAGATTAAATACTCTGTAAATATTTATTCCATTAGTTTATGATTTAACTATTTTTTCATTAGAAATTTATTTTTTCTTGGTGAAAATTAAACTACTTTATTGAAAATTAAACAGCTTGGTTAAAATTTAAACTCTTTAATTTAAAATTATTATTTTTTCATAATTTGATTTTTTGAACAGCGAATTAAAATATTCAATAATTGATTATTTCTAATTAAAAATGAACTTTTTTGTTGAAAATTTATATAATAAGGTTGAAATTTCAATTCTTTTATACAAAAATTGTCTTTTTGAATTAAAAATTTAATTTTTTTTTGAAAGAATTGAGCTATTTGCTTAAAATTAACTTTCTGGTTAAAGTTTTATATTTTTGCTTATTAAATTAAATTGTGCTTCTCTGGCTTGAAAATTTAACTATTAGTATAGTATTTTTTTTCTTTCTTAGTTAAAACATATCTCGTTATAAATTAATTTCTTTTGGTTAAATATTTTTATTTCCTGAATAAAACTACAGTTATTATGTTAAAGATGAATCTGTTTTGTTTGAGGATTTCACTATTTTGTTGAAGATTTGTATTTCTCGGTTGATAATAGCAGTTTTTAATCTGAAATCAAAATCTTTTTTCAATGAAATATCAACCATTACTTTTTTCTTTAATAATTTGTATTTTTCTGGTTGATTTGCACGTTTTTGATTAAAATTAAGATTTTTTTACTACAAAAATATCAACTTTAATATTTTTTATCAGGATTAATCTTTTTCAATTAAAAATCCAACTGTGTTTTTAAAATATTCATCCACTTGGTCTATTAATTTAATTTTCTGGCAGAAAATGCAACTGCTTTTCATTGATGTTTGATATTATTTGTTTAAGTGTTCAAACACTAGGTTAAAAATTTATCTACAATGGCTAAAAATGCAAATATTTTGTTAAAAATGCATTCCCTTTGCTTAAAAGCTTAACTATTTTGTAGTTAATGCAACTCTTTCGTTGATGATTAATTTTTGTTGTTAAAAATTTATCTTTGTAGGTCAAAAATTCAAATATGTTTTCAAAAAGTGTCTTTTTTTAAATTTAACTGTTTTATAAAAAGATTTCTTTTTGGATAAAAAATTCGTCCCTCACAATTTAAAATTCCTTCTTTTTTGTAAAAAAGTCGTCTGTTGAAAATTCATCTTTCTTGGTTGCAAGGTCCACTGTTTTTTGAAAACTTATCAGTTTCAAGATTCAGATATCTATGTGGAAATTTAAGCGCTTGTTGTTAAACATTTATCTTTTCTACTTTAAAATTTAAAAAATTTCCAAAAACTTAATTATATTGTTTAAAACGGAATATATTTGTACTAGAAATTTTAAGCGTTTCATATACAATTAAATATATCACGTACACATTAATTTTATTTGAACTAATTTATTCTTCTATTCTTTCCTTAAAATTGCCTTTAACTAAGGATGAAATATTATGCTTGTATTTTCTATGTTTTATTTTAGGCTTTTATGAAATAAAATCGAAAAAGATTTTGAATTTTTGGAAAAATTCTTTGCGACAAAATTTTGTAAAATAAATTCATCTTCTTTCGATAAGTTTATTATTTCGTTAAATCATTAAGTTGCTTCATTGTTTTACAACTCAATATTTTTAATTTATAAAAAATATTTACCTATCTTCTGATACAGTCTGTTGGTAAGCGTTGCTTATCAGCGATACTTCAGTAAAGATGATTGAACTCACCTGAAAAAATCAACAATCATATAAATACCAATTTTTAGTTCCAGAATGGAATGCAGCTTATTGTTCATTCAAAAACTATATATCAACTAGTACTGCAATATTAAATTATTTTACTAATTAACTTTGTTTTTATATTTGACACATCAAATTATAAATCGTCTATTAATTAAAATGCAGGTATTATCCAAAATAAATAAAAAATAACAAGTTTCTATTTGCATTTTTAAAAAAAAAAGGACCCATAAAAAGTAAAACTTCATTTTATATTTCGAAACATATAGCAACATTTATTTTTTCTACGTGAAATGCTTGCAACAAGCGTATTTTAGGCGTGATATATTGGCCAGCAGGGTTATTTTCGCGTACCCCTAAAGAGACATAATACCTCGGAGGCAAAATACTTTTTGCATTTTAACTTTAATGTGAAATTTCAAGGGACAAATTTTTATTTTAAGCGAAAAACAAGAAAGTTTTTTTATTTAATCAAAGTTATTGTTTATTGTGAATATTTTCAATTTTCATTATCGTATTTACACGTAGATACCAATGACTTTCACTGACGAGAATTGACAACGAAATAATTCGAGGTTCGATTAATCATGTAAGAATATCTTCTTTGAATCAGACTGTCTTATCAAAACACTTATCCGGCATTGATCATTTTTCAAGGCAAATGATTCCGTTTATAGACACTGCACACATACTGCGATTGCATCTAATAGATTGCCACAAACTTAATTATTCTTAATTAAGGTCAAAGCTAAGAAAAAAATTTGTCATTGCAAAATTGAGGGATTCAAACATGTATCGATATTCTATCAAATATATATTTCTTAAAAATTTTCTACCAAAATTAAAAGAAATTTTCGGTTAGAAAAGTTAATTTTAAACTCAAAAAAACAAATATCAATTAAATTGTTGAGGTTTCAGCCAAGAAGATGAATCTTCAACACCAAGGAATTAATTTTTAACATAGCAGTTTAACTTTTAACCAATTAGTTTAACGTTTCAGCAAAAAAAGATGAATTATCAACGAAGAATGTAATAGTTGACGTTTGAATGGAAAAATAGTTTTAATTTAAATTAATAAAAGTGGAAGACGACCAAAAAAATAATGCATTTTTAACAAAATATTTAAATTTTTAGCTAAAGAGATGAATCTTTAACCAGAAAAATTAATTTTTATCAAAGTAATTTAACTTTTAACCAAGTAATTAAATTTTCAAACCATAAAAACAAATTTTTAACTAAAAGAGACTAATTTTTCACCAAAAGATAAGTAGGTCAATTTTAAGTTAAAAAAGTTAATTTTCTACGACTAAAAAACGGATTTCTAACAAAATAATTAAATTTTTAGCCAAACAAAAATCTCCAGCAAAAGAAATAAAGTAACCAAAGTAATATATTCTTAACTAAAATGATGAATCTTCAAACAAAAAAATTAATATTCAACGAAATAGTAGATTTTTATACTAAGTAATTAAATTTTCTAACAAAATAAATAGAAACACTAAACCAAAAATGAAATAGCAGAATTTTCGACAATACAAATTAATTTTCAAAAAAATGTAATGGTTAATATTTCTACCAAAAAAATTATATTTTGAATCAAAAACAGTTCAAGTCAATTATAGAGAACAAATTTTCCACAAAATAGTTCAATCCTCAAATAAAACAAATTAATTTATAACAAAACAGTTGCATTCGTAAGCAAAAAATATAAAATCCAAAAAAAGGTGAATTCTCAACAAAGAATGTTATAGCTAACGTTTCAACAGAAAAATATTTCAATTTTTGATTATTGAAAGTGTTATTCAGCCAAAAAAATAATGCTTTTTTGACAAAATCTTACAATTATCAGCTAAACAGATAAATCTTTTCCTGAAAAAATTAATGTTTTACAAAGTGATTCAAATTTTGACCGTGTCGTTAAATTTTCAAACCATAAAAACAAATTTTCAACTGAAAAAGATGAATTTTCGACTAGAAGAAAAATGGTTCAGTTTTCATTTTAAAAAGTTAATTTTCAACCCTAAAAAAATTTAACAAAACAATTCCATTTTTGGGCCAAGAAATATCTTTTACAAAAGAATTGAAGCGGCCTAAGTAATAAATGTTCAACTAAAATGATGAATATTCAACCAAAAAAATTAATTTCTAACAGACTCGTTACACTTCATACTAAGTGATTGAATTTTTTACAAAAAAAAATGAAAATTTCAAACAAAAAATGTAATACTTGAATTTTCGACATTAAAAATTGACTTGCAATAAAATGTAACGCTTAATATTTCTACCAAAAGAATTATATTTTCAAACAAAACAGTAAATTCAACTAGAAGGAAAAATTTTTCTATAAAATTGCTTGATCCTCAACTAAAACAAATTAATTTTTAAACAAAAAGTTGCATCTGTAAACAGAAAAGCAAAATTTTTAACAAAAAAGATGAATTCTCAACAAAAAATTTGACAGTTAACGCTTTAACAGAAAAATAATTGCATTTAAGATTAATAAAAGAACCCAAAAATGAAAGCATTTTCAACAATATTCTTGAATTTTCAGCCAAAGAGAATAACCTTCATTAAAAAAAAATTAAGTTTCAGCAAAGTAATTCAACTTTTAACCGATTAGTTAAATTCTACAACCATAAAAAACTAATTTTCAACTGAAAAAGATGAATTTTTTACTAAAAGAAGTATACTTTAATTTTTAGTTATAAAAGTTAATTTTCAACAAACAAAAAAAGAATTTTTAACAAAACAATCAAATTTTCAGCCAAGGAAATATCTTCAAGAAAAGAATAAAAGTAACCAGAGTAATAAATTTCCAACTAAAATTATAAATATTCAACAAAAAAAATTAATTTTTCACAAAATAGTTAAAACTTATACCAAGTAATTAAATTTTCTAACAAAAAAAAAAAAAGAAATTTCAAACCATAAATGGAATAGCTAAATTTTGGACAATAAAAATTAATTTAAAAAAAAAATGGGATGGTTGATATTGCTACCAACAAAATTTATATTTTCAAACAAAAACTGTAAATTTAACCAATAGGGACAAATTTTTCCACAAAATAGTTCGATTCTCAACTGAAAGAATTTAATTTTCAAGCAAACAGTTGCATTTGTTGACAAAAAAGCTAAATTTCCAACCAAAAATCAACAAAAGCTGAATTCAACCTGAAAACAACACATTTGCAAAAAAATAGTTTAAATTTCTAGGGATAGAGGTCAATTTCAAACTAAAATTTTTCACAAGATTGTTTACCTTGAGACCAAATTGTTGAAATGGAATAGTTACAATTCCATAAAACACACACGTACACACACGTGCACACACGCATTTCTTTCCAAAGAGGATTAAATTTTTACCAACAGAGTTAAATTTTTTACCCAGAAAGATTTTGTTGTCAATAAGGAAACCAAATTTTGAACAAATTGTGGAATTTTTCACAAAGCGGTTAAATTTTCAACATAAAAATAAGAATTTTTGGTCATAAGGTAAATTTTCAACCCAAACGGCAGAATTTTTGAGTAAAACAATTAAATGATCAATCAAGAAGGATAACTTTTTAATAAAATTGTCGAATTCCGTTTGTAAACTCTGCAGACATGCGGCGATTGTATCTAATAAATTGCTACAAAGTTAATTATTCTTAATTAAGGTCAAAGCTGATAAAAATAATTTGTCATTGCAAAACTGAGAAGATTTAAAAATGAATCGATATTTAATCAGGTATATATTTCTTTAAAATGTTGCAAATTACATTTCCTTTTCTGAAAAGGGGTTTAATTAATTTTACACAAAATCGCGATATTTCAGGAATTCAATAGAGTTTTGGATTTTCGAGTATATAAAAGTTGAAGGATTGGGCCATAAGTTAGAGTAATCTTATGGGCGAATCTTTATTAAAGAATTTTCTAACTGTAAAAAGCAGGTGTGCAAGACATGACTAATTCTAATACACTTAATATCTTAAAGTTTTTTTAAAAAGATAACGAAAAATTAGTATAGAATTAAGAAAATTAATCATTTATTTAACACGAAATTTCTTTAACAATTTTCTAAAGTCCAAATGAGGACGAATGTACTTAAAATGTGTCATTTTATTTTTCTTTGAATCTTTCACAAGTGCTCATGAGTCTTATGCCCTAAAAAAGTACTGCAGAAATAGGACTAAAGTGTGAAAAAATTAAAAAATATGTCTTGTTTTACCAAGACAAAATAGTGATCAAACTGCTGCAAAAGTTCTACTTAATTCTTTCAAAAATTTTCAAAGTGCTGATGGCACATTTATAGTAAAAAAATACTAAAAAAAGTCCTCTTTATTTCTATATTTTTATTCTGAGCAGCGCCTTTATAGGGCAAAAGTACCAGAAAAGTCTGTTCTTAATTTTTTTCTTATTTTTTGAACAAAGGTAGCAAACAAGTTTTGATTTCATTAATTTTTTTCAAAATTTTTACAAGTGTTGATTAAAATTATCCGCCAAAAAGAGTTGCTAAAATAGGACTAAAGTACCACAAAAAAGTACGTTTGCCGTATTTTAGCAGTACTTTTATAAAACATAAATCCCATTAGCACTTGTCAAAATATTAAAAGAAATAATACTGAACCCTTCTAGCACTTTCATCCCAAAAATTATTTGGGGCTTTAAGGAACAAAGAACAATAAGTGTGACTTTTCTGGTATTTTTTTCCTACATGACTATTATACGCGTACGCATGCGCGTTTCAACTTTTGTTTAAATTTTTATTATTCACCTAATTTTCCCATACCTATATATTTGTTAAAAGTTTCTGACTAGTTAAATTCTTGCTAAAATCAGATTCTGAAAGAATGTAAACATTTAAAAAATGTTTACTTCACCTGTTTTTTAACATTTCAACTTCTATCCTTAAAATGTTTACTTTTTAATAATCATTAAAGCTAACTTCAAAAGATTAAAGTTGTAATAGAATCAGTTCACGATAATTTATTTATCAGTCTACAACATAAAAAGCATTCAACAATTATTTTCATTAAAACATACAAATAATTTTTACCTTATATACATATTTTTTAAGCTTTCGTATTGAAAAATTTGACTTATTGATAAAGTTCAAAACTAATTTTTACAAAAATTAAAACATCTACACATAATTTTAAATATGGAATTCAGATACTCATTTCAAAACAGCACTATCACTTTAAAAATGATATAATTGTGATACAGATATGTAAAATATAAATAAAATTTTATCATGCAAATTAAAGCCAATATTTAAAATAAATAATTAATGCATGTTACTTAGAAAAGAAAAATTAAAATTCAATCTTTATGTAATTCAATATTGTAAAAAAATTAATCATTTCATAATCAATTAATCAGTTCACAACATAGAAAGCCTTAAATAATTACTTTCTTTGAAACATGTAAATAATTATAACCTTCTTTTTTATTAATTGAAATTTGATTTCTAAAAATTTAAATATAATAACCTTTCATACTAATCTTTAAAAAATAAAAACATATTTACATATAATTTTGATAATTAAATTCAGAAACCAATTTCACATCACAAACACACAAAAAATTATATAAATATAATAGATGTATTCGATTCAAAAAATAAGTTTTTCATTACTTAAATAATAAACAATATTTAATTACATAATCTGAAAGTAAATAATCAATTTATGATATTCAATCAATAACAATTAAAATCCAAACTTTATGTAATTTTAAACTAATTTCACACAAAATTCAAATATATGTACATATAATTTTGAAATCAGTATGCAAATGCTCATTTCACAACATCACAAAAATTCACATAAATTGTATAATTGTAATAGTGGTATTTTAGGCGTAAGTAAATTTTCATTATACAAATTATAGCTAATATTCAATTACATAACCTTAAAATAAATAGTCAATTTATGTTACTTGATAGATAAAAATTAAAATTTAATTCTTATGTAACTTAATAATGTTAAAGAATTATCAGCTAATAATTAATTAGTCTTTCACAACATACAAAACATTAGACTATAATTTTCATCCAAATATTCAAATCATTTTGAATTTACATTTTTTTAAAGTTTTCACTGTTATTCCTAAAGTTTTGCTTTATTATAACCCTTTATACTAATTTAAAAAAAAAATTAGAACATACATACATTATAATTTTTTAAGTCAAGTTCAGATTCTCATTTCGCAACATCAGCAACATTCAAAAAATTATATGATTAGAATAGGGGTATTTTAAATAAAAATGAACTTTTGTTGTACAAATTTTATTTAAGTAGATAATCAATTTATGTTACTTGATTTAAAAAAATAAGTTTTAACCCTTACTTAATTTAAGATTATTTAAAAATATAATCTAAAAGTAAATTATATATTTATGTTACTTAATTGAAGGGCAATTCAATTTAAATATTAATGCAATTTAATATTTTGAACAAAATTAATTAGCTAATAATTAATTAAAAAGCTCAAAACATAAAAAGGATAAAACCATTATTTTAATTGACATATTAAAATCATTTTTATTATATATTTTTCTAATAATATAAAGTATTAATAATCTTTTGAGCTAATTTCATATTACACTCAAAAAATAGAAAAATAGTGGTAGGTCTTCAAAAAGTCCTGGTGAAACAGGACATATTTTGACCTTTTGTAGTATTATTATTCTATTTGAGCAGTACTTTTCTGAGACAGAAACTCCATGAACACTTATTAAAATTCTGAAAAAAAAAATAAAACTGAACGTCGCTATGTCTTTTATTGGAAAAATTATTCAAGGCTTGAAAAATCTTAGGACAAAATTTAGGTGAAACTTTTCTAGTACTTTCAATCTAAAAATTTCCTGCACAAAATAAAAATTAAAACATAAGTAAGACTTTTTTTATTGGTTTTCCTACTAAAGTCTTTGTCCTAAAAAGTCCTGCTACCCAAAATAAATTAAGGCACACTTTCCTAATACTAGTGTTCAAAGAAAGTCCTGGTGAAACAGGACATTTTTTGAACTTTTTTGATACTTCATTCTAAATTTGGTAGTACTTTCTTGGGACAAAAATCCCATCAAAACTTGTAAAAATTTAAAAAAATGAAATAAAACAAAACTAATCTATTACTTTTGTCCACAAAAAATTAAGAAAACAAAGTTAAGGGGAACCTTTCTGGCCTTTTGTTCCATCAATTATTCAGCAATTGTCAAATTAAAAAAAAAATGGAGTGGGACTTTTCTGGTACTTCTTTCCTTGAAAAGTTCTGCTCGAAATGAATAAAAAAATTTTGTGGTATTGTTTCAATACATTCACCCTTCAAAAGTCCCATCAGCACTTGTAAAAATTAAAAAATAATAAGATGAAACTTTTCTAGTACTTTTAGCCCTATTTAAACTTTTAAAAACTTTTGATAAACGGTGGTACTTAAGTACTGATTTGTGCCATACACAATACTCTAGCGGTGTCTCAACAATGATCCCGAAGGGATCCCAATGGTACTTTTTTGACTTTACGTACTTTGTGTCTATTTTAGCAGTACTTTTTTTAGATATAAGTCCCATCAGCACTTGCAAAGATTAAAAAATAATACTTTTGCATTACTTTTGATCCTATTTGGACTACATTTATTTTGTTATTGGTACTGAAGTGCTGACATCTCCACACTTAGTTCTGTAGCAGGACCTTAGCCGGGATCTCAATAGGATCTCAATAGGACCTTTTTCACTCCGGATGTTTTTATTTAATTTGAATTATTAATAAAACACTTTGAAGCACATGACACATGCCACATCTTCAGACCTGTCAATTTATATCTTCAAGTACTTTGGTTAGCAGGAACCTTTTAATAAATCTTGAGCTATCAGACAGATTTGTCTGATTGGGCTAATTTAATGACGCTGTACCCTAAATTCTTCTGATAATCATTATGATTTCCGCAATTTGAAGAGCCTTTATACACGTGTTGAAATATCAAGTGTCTTTTTTGACTTGAACATACCAATATTCTGTAATGATGACACTCATCTGATTAGATTCCATGACAGTTTAGACGATTTATTACAGGATAAGTCAAATAAGTATAAAAAAGAAAGATTCAACCTTGATGCATTACTCTAACTTGGTCAGTGAACTCTAAACATGTTGAAGATTTTTGCAATCGTCAGCATTTTGGCTCTTGCCACTGGTAAGTTTTTTCCTTATATTCCGATTAAAGTTTGTTTAAATAATACATTTTAATTTTATTAAACGTGGTTATTTTGATAAAATATGATATTTGTGAAGTGTTATAATAAAAAATTCAATTTTTAGTTCAAAACATAAGTAAAAACGTACTCTTGAGATATCAAATTCTTAAATATAGGTAAATGAAGTCCGATTTAAAAAAATATATCTAATTTCGAAAAAATTGACCTGTGTATTGCGATTAAAAATGAAGTTTTCATTTTTTTATAAACAGACCATTTTTCCCGAGATATGTGTATGCTGATTGAGAATAAAAAAGTTTTGATCCAATAAGATTATCTTTTTTACGAAAATCTAAATCGAAGCTCGCGCTATCATAATATATTAGATAAATTTCTGACAAAAATCCGAAAAAAATTAGAAACTTTCTTTTTCATTGAATAATAATAATTTTAAGAAACATCTATTTTCAGATGTCAACAGAAATTATTATTTCGTACGAAATTTACCTAGAATTTTTTATTGAAAAACACTTTAAATAAAAAAAAAATAATTTAGAAATAGGAAACTCGCTAGAACTTAGAAATGTATTCGAAAAAGTATTGAATCTTTCTTTAGAGATTCTCTTTAATACTCTCCTTAATATTTTAAACAGTATTTCATATAGAGTTTAAAATCCCTTTATTTAAAACAAGTTTCACTGAAAAAAAAGTAATATTTATTAAAAATTATTGTCTTCCATATGTTTAATTACTTTGTAAAAAAAAATACAAATTTAAGCCAAAAAAATTCTTTCTCCTCTGAAGGTAATTGTTATTTATTAGGAAATAAGGGTAAAGTTTTAAGCTTATCACTTTTTAAAGATCACTTCACTGTAGGCACATTTTTTGAATTTCTTTGAGTTCTTTTAAATTCATTTAAATCCTTTTGAATCTCCTTAAATTCTTTTGAATTTTCCTGAATTCTTTTAAATGCATTTTATTTTTTTAAATTCTTTTTAATTATTACGAAATTTCAGTTAATTTTGAATAATTTTCTCAAAATTCCTTAAGTGTTATAAACTTTTTTTGGATTTTAAATTTTCTTCATTAACCGTAAAGACTTTATGATTCACCTTGAATTTTTATATATTTTATCAGATTTCTATTAACTCCATTAATTTGAATTTAATGCAATTTCAATGAATAGATAAATTCTTGTAGTATTCACTCTTATGACTTTAATTTCATCCTTAAAACTTTCAATTCCTATTAAATTCTTATAAATTTCACCGAATTCTCTTGAATTCTTTAGGACTTCTTCGATCTTACGCAATTTATTTGATTTTTTATTTGGTTTTTAATTTCTTGAAATTCATGCTTAAGTCTTTTAAACTCAGATTGAATTCTCAAGCATTTTTTATTTTAGATTTCCTTGAAATTTTATAAATTCACTACAAACTTAATGAATTCAGTGAATTTTGTTACTGAATTTTTATTAATTTAGTTAAGTTCTTCACAAATTAACTTTGAATTTTTATAAATTTAATCTAATTTATCTTATTTCCTTTCAATTTCTCTAAATTTACTTGAATTTTATAAAATTCCCTGGTTATTTACATTTTTTTTAATTCACCTTAATTTTCTTGAATTTGTGCTAAATATTGTTCACTCCTATTTTACTCAAGTCAATGGAAGTTTTTGAATTTTTTTAATTCGCTTAATTTTAATTAATTTGTGGTATTTTTTACAATCTTGTAGGGTTTTTGAATAAATTTTTTTAAATTCACATATGCATCTTATAAGTTTATCCTGATCTCATTTAAATTTATCTTGGATTCATATCGGTTTATCGAGTTCTCTTGAATTCCCTTGAATTCTTATGCAATCACTTTAGTTCTACCAAAATTAAATTAATGTTTTGGATTTTGTTAATCAGGCAATTCATCAAACTCTTTTAAAATGACTTGATTTTTTTTTAAATTCAATCCTAACTTAGTGAATTCAGTGACTTTTAACTGTTTTTTTTTTATTAATTGTAATTTGTTAAATTTGCCTTAAAATCTGTTTAATTCTATTTTATTTTATTCCATAAAAATGTTTTGATCTTCTAAATTTTGTTCAATTCACTTAAATTCTGCTGAATTTCGTCAAAGTTTCCTAAATTTCCTTAAAATCCTATGAATCTACTTCCATTTTATTGAATGCGATAGAATTTTATGGATTATTTTAATTAATGTGCATTCTTTTAAATTTAACTATAATTTTCTTAAGTTTACTCTGAATTATTACGAGCTTACGCTGAATTTAATTTAATTTTAACAAAACATATGTGACGGTATTATACGAGTATGAATCTTTCAACTATAAAAAATATATATACTTTTCATATTGCTTCATAACAATCATTTTGTTTTATAAAATTAAGGAGTGATTCCTTAATACATAAGAGATACTTTCTAGGGGTAAAATAATTTTTTAGCCTTGTGAATAGTATTTAAAAAAATTTGAAAAATAATTAAATTCATTTTCAGACCAAATCTTAATTTTTGTTAACTCAATTAAATTTTTCTTTAAAAATAAAAATTTTATAAGCAGAACGGCAATATTCTGTTGCTTCTGTAGTTATCACATTCTGTTTCACCAACCAAAAATGTTTTTTAATGTTGACAATAAAATTGGCATGCAAAGAAAACTGGAATATAACAGAAGGTAAAATAGTTTAAAGAGTTTTCAATAATTTTTGCACACAAATTTTTTGTCCTTCAAATATGGTTTGAATTTTATGAAAACCACTATTTCCTTGGTCACTAATATCAACTTAACATATCTCTAAATCGAAGTAGTGAAGAGTGTAACACTACCTCTAAAAAATGCTTGAATAATAAAAGGAAATTTATGGCAGCATTTTTTTACCAAAAGAAAGAAATTAATAGGGAAAGCGGGTGCAAGACTTAAATATTAAAATTTTAATGGGCACCCTAATACACACACTTCACAAACTTTTTTTATTTT
>JAUELO010000179.1:38245685-38256160 GCA_032357855.1 Amphibolips quercusostensackenii | reverse complement strand
CAAACTTTTTTTATTTTTCAGCCAGTCCAACTCGTCCCCTAGATGGAAAGATAGTCGGTGGTTATGAAATCGATATTGAGGAAGTTCCCTACCAAGTTAGTCTCCGAAGTTACGAGTCTCATAATTGCGGAGGCAGCATCATCAGCGACAGACATGTCCTCACAGCAGGACACTGTGTCGGACGATCTCCTTATCCATATTCAGTCAGAGTAGGTTCTACCCAACGACAATCCGGTGGAAGCATCCACCAGGCTGTAAGAGTAATTTCCCACAACTTTACAATTACGGGCGAAGGAGTTCCAATCAATGATCTCGCTATCCTTGAAGTCAGTCCACCTTTCGAATTCAGCGAAAAATGTGCACCAATCCCTCTCTACGATCTAAAAGAAAAAATAAAACCAGAAACCATTGCTTTAATTAGTGGATGGGGAAGGACATCGACTGGTGGACTTCCTTCTAATCTTCAAGCAGTCAAAGTTCCAATCATTAGCAAAGAAGATTGCAATGAAGCTTATGACTTTTTGGCTCCCATTCCCGAAGGAGAAATTTGTGCTGCTTATCCAAGTGGTGGTAAGGATTCCTGCCAGGGTGATTCTGGTGGTCCTCTCACTGTTGATGGAAGATTAGCTGGTATTGTCTCGTGGGGAATTGGCTGTGGTGTCGCA
The DNA here is from genome assembly GCA_032357855.1 of Amphibolips quercusostensackenii. Taxonomy (NCBI): domain Eukaryota; kingdom Metazoa; phylum Arthropoda; class Insecta; order Hymenoptera; family Cynipidae; genus Amphibolips; species Amphibolips quercusostensackenii. Next base: position 38,255,495 of record JAUELO010000179.1, on the reverse strand, counting down.
GGAAATCCTGGTGTTTATACTTCGGTTGCTTATTACGCAAATTGGATTCAGGAACAAATATCCGCGTGATTGAATTATCTTCAAGACCGTCTTGAAAGATGTTTCAAGGGGTGACAATCTCTTCAATTTTCCTTCACGATTTTCGATGATGACGTGCAATCTTTATCTAGGATTGCTAAACTAAAATAATACTACATTTATTACTCGAGTTCTAGCTTTTTTTTCAATCGTGAAAGAAAATTGTAAGTACCTGATGAGTGCATCGACTCTCTAGGATATCTGTACATATGTGTGAAAAGAATGTGTGAATAAATATAATGATTGAAAATTTTTTTTTTTTGTCTCCTTTTTTTATCTTTAATCGTAAATTATGCAAAGAATTGATTTAGTGAATAATTTAGCTACCGATACTTCAAACCGATACTTATATGCAAAGAGAAAATTCAATATAGCAATTGCATATTGTCACTCTATACCTTTAAAGTAAGATTTATACAAAGTATGGGTGAATCCTTATCAGTTAAACCTTAACAAAAATCAATATTTAAATTTAAAGACAATATACAAAAACTGATACAATGTATAATACTCCTTTTTCATTTAATATATACTTATTGATTTCGCCAAAACCTAATTTTTGAACAAAATGTAATTAAGAAGACTCTTATGAAAAACCGATAAGCCTCTAAGTTATTAAGATTCTCATCTAGAAACATTGTGTGTCTATCAGTGATTGGTATTTCGAAAATCAGATAAAGCTCATGATTATCATTATAATTTTATCGAAGATTCAAATACCTACAATTCTGCTACTAAAGTTTCATTTACGTATAAAATTGATAAGATTGTCAAGTTCATAGTTATACTTTGATATCATGATTCAATCATTGATTGCCAATGATTCTAGACGTATATAAACCCCGGTTAGCATCATCGCATCAGTTCAGATTCGACCACCAGTATCCAGACAAGATGTTCAAGTTCCTTGCAATCACGGCCCTGGTGGCCGTCGCAGTTGGTGAGTTACTTTTATATATACATTTTTTTAAATTTCATATACCGTTTATTGATTTATTTTCTTTCAATGATTAAATGAAAATGTATTTGCACAATTCGTGCAATCATTAAAGACGCTGTCAAGTTTCGATTCGGATGGCTTCTTTTACCATCATGATCGAATTAAAGAGAGACATGAAATTTTACACTTGATCTTACAAAAAATTTGTTTGCAGCAAACCCAATTGGGAAAAACGATGGGCGGATAGTTGGTGGCCTGGAAATTCAAATTGAGAAGGTTCCCTACCAAATCAGTCTTCACAAATACTCGAGCCATACATGCGGTGGCAGCATTATTTCTGAAAATTTCGTTCTTACTGCAGCCCATTGTGTCTTTGATGACCCACCAAAAATGTTCACAGTTCGAGCAGGCTCATCCAATCATAGAGTAGGTGGCAGTCTTCATAAGGTTGTGAAAATCATGAAGCATAATTTTACATTCACGGCCCGTGGTGTTCCTTACAATGATATTGCTTTGCTGGAAGTAAGCCCTCCGTTCCAATTTGATGATAAACGTGCACCCATTCCTCTTTACACTTTCAAAGAAGAAATTGAAACAGGAAGCATGGCTCTTGTCAGTGGTTGGGGTAGGACTGATTCTATAATGAGACCATCTTATCTTGAAGCAGTGGAAGTGCCAATGATTTCTAGAGAGGAATGTACAGAAGCCTATAAAAGACAGGACCGGCTTCCAGAAGGAGAAATTTGTACCATGTATCAGGTCGGAGGAAAAGACGCTTGTCAGGGTGATTCTGGTGGTCCCTTGGCTTTTGATGGTCATTTGATTGGAATTGTCTCTTGGGGAATTGGTTGCGGTGTCATAGGAAATCCTGGAGTGTATACTGATGTTTCTCATTATGCTGAATGGATCAAGGAAAATGCTGGACTCTAAGGATTTGGTAATTTGGAGGAAGTCAGAATCAACTTCATTTCTGTCTAACGACTATTTTAAGAAAGATAAGAATTGAATTCCGAATTACTGTTTAATGCTAAGACTTTTGAAGTCACGACTGTAATTGAATATACTTAAGCTACGAATCTTTTGTACATAATACCTGTATTTGTATAGTTATGATATATAATTTTTATTTAAATGATAAATTATTTTTGATGTATTTTACAGATTGCGAAAATAAAGTAAAAGAAGATATAAAAGAGTAATGCGAGGATTTTTTAACTAGGTACCACAAATTCTAATACGTTAAGGATCACAATTTTTTGGTAATAACTCAAAATTGCATCCATTTATCAACTTCTTACAAAATTAAAGATAAAAATTTGTGCATGTTATTTTATCATCTATCGTTTTTGATAAGACAGTGCATAAAAATGCTCGATGAACAAATTACAGATAAAAATTCTTGGAACTTTCTGTGGCTTTCCATTTCTGTAAAAATATAAAAAATAATGTCAGTTAGATTTTACTGCAATAATCTTTCTGTCAAACAATATATGAATGATATGTAATATTAGCAAATGACGAGAATTTTATGGAATAATCATACCTGTAACCTCCTTTCCCTGAACTTATTAAATCATTTTTCTGCTGATATGTCCAATAATCAGAACAAGAAGAATTTTTCAGATATAAAAAATGATTAAATCTTAAATCCAAACTCCAGATAACTGTTATATTTTAAAACGAGGAAAGAAATCTCTGAATCATATCCTTAGGAGTGTATTGATTCCAGCATCTGCAAGTACATATAAACAGTCCTTCCGAATGACAAGCATATTCGTGTTAGAATCGATCAACAACAAGCATTCAAAATGCTAGGATTTATTTTATTTTTCTCCTTAGTTGCAATTGCGAGTGGTGAGTTATTTTTAAAATGAAAATGTATCCTAATCAAAAAAAAACAATTTAAGGATGTTTAGAACGTATAATCCACTTCAAAATAAGGGAATTTTTAAAGTGATTTATAAGATTGACGAAAATAGACCTAGCGTCAATTAATGCAAATTTTAAAGGGTAAATCTAAGCGTGATCAAAAAAACAAATTTTTTAGGTAGAAATTGTTTATGTAACAAAATTCATACGGTTTTTAGTATTTTGGCTTTAATTTCAGGTAAAAGGTGCAATTCTTATCCACTTTTAATGATCAATGGTAAGTCTTATAACATTTTCGAAATAAAAAATTCAAACTAAACAATTTTTTTTCAAAGGACGCTTGGATTTGTTTTGAAATTTAAAATTTTAAAAATCAATTTACATTGGGTCTATTTTTTGTCGATTGTATAAGTCATTATAAAGGTTAAATATATTGTTAGATTGACTGTCCGTATAGTATATCAGGTGGTACCATTTTTTTAAATATTTTTTAATATTTCAGGTGTGTCAAATTAAAATATAAACAAAAAAGTTAAAGAAAGACCGATTTTCACCTAAATATTTGAATTTCTAAGCCTTATTTGTAAATTTCATGTATTTTTAGGGTTATATTAATGTAATTTTCTAAAATTCTTGAAGAAATTAAAAAAGATTTTTTGGTATTTCAGGTATATCGAAAAAGTATTTACAAAATAAATATTTTTTTTATTTTACAGTATTTTATCAAATTTTAGAAAAAATTTAAGTTATTTTATAAGATATTAAGGACTGGTATAAGTTTACAATTAAAAAAATATTTCATAAATTTACGGTAATCATTCCAAGTTTCTAACAATTTGAAAATAATTGCTTAAAATAAATTTTTTCGACATAAAAAAGGACTTTAAATGCCACTTGGAAGCTTAGAAAAATCATTAGCTTGAAATCCTTTAAAATCCTTTAAAAGCTTCAAAATTATATTTCGAAATCTTTCAAATATTTACGTTTTACATTTTTTGAAATCTTTTCTAGCTTAAAGTTAATTTTAAATCTTTTCAAGTCTTTGAAATATATCTCATATGTACATACTGAATTTTTTCCTAAAATTTTACAATATTGCATAATTGAGAAATATGTCTTTTTTTAAATCTTTTACATTCTTTTTCCAAACTTTAGGAATTCTTTTTCAATTTTCTTTTAAATATCATTTTTTTAAATTTAAATAATTTAAAATATTTTTCAGAAATGTTAGAAAAAAATGGCTTGCAGCCTTTCAAATTTCTTTAAAAGCTTCTTCTTCGAAATTTCTAGTAAATTATGTATTAAAACGTAAATAATGTAATAAATTTATTGTGTGCTTTTTGTTAGGTCAAACATGTTAATTTTTAAAATTAAATATGAAAAGGTACTACAGACTTTTCAAGAATTTATAAATTTTTTAATTATTGAAAAAAATATTTTTTAATTCTAGGTGAATTATTTTTGAAAATCTTTTCAACAGAAATATTTCTAAAACCTTCTAGATTTGTTTTTTAAAAATTTTGAAATCTTTTAATATGTTTTGAAGTCTTTTTAAATAATCTCTTAAAATTAATTTTTCAGAATGAAGCGTTATTTTAAATTGTCCCAGGAATTAAAAAAAAATTGTAATATTCAAAATCTTCCAAATTCTACGTTTGAAATTTCTGAAAATCCCTTAAAGTTTGAAATGAGTTAAAAAATTTTTAAAACTCCTAAATATATCTTAAATTTACATGAAGTTTTTCTGAAGTTTTGTAATCTTGCAAAATTGAAAAATGTTGCTATTCTTTTTCCATAATATCATTTAAAATGCTTTAAAATCATTTTAAAAATTTTTTAAGTTTAATTTTTAAAATATAGAATGATTTGATTTTTTTCAAGATTCTTAAAAAAAATTTATTCTCTTCAAAAATTTTAAAATTCATAATAAGTTTCTTTTTTTAAAATCTTGAGTAAATTTTGCATCAGAAGATAAATAATGTAAAATTTTTGTTATATTAGTTATTAGGTCAAAAATGTTATTTTTTTAAATTAAATATAAAAAATTAAGCAATGCAGATATTTTTGAAAAATATATCGATTTTATTATTTTTTTACAATTATTTTTTAACCCTTTGCAGCACAGTGGTAACCTAGATTACCACATTTTATATTCCCAACTTTTTTCTGTAGATTCAATGTTTTTGGGGTAATATCAAAATAGTCTGATTGATATTGTATTAAAAGCATTGCAAAATCGATTAAAAATGATGACAAATGTATTGCGTAAATTGTAAATAGTTATAAATAAATTTCTAAGATCGCTTTTTTCACGAAAGAATTCATTTTGAATTATGTATTAAATGAATTACAATAAAACTTGTTACTCTAAGGTTATTGGGGTTGCTGATTACGAATCCAGAGACAGATATTTAAAATTCAAAAAAGCGGATACAATAAGGCGGACAAGTTTTAAAAAAATTAGTGGATTTTCATGAAACTTTTCACTTAGGTGTTTTTGGGGTCGCTGATTACGAATCCAAAGCCAGATTAGTAAAATTCAAAATGGCAAATTTAATGTGGCAGAAGAGTTTTAAAGAAAATTAATGGATTTTCATGAAAGTTGGCATCTATGGATTTTTGGGTTTTTTATTGGGATATATGACTTCAAATTCGTGATTAGTCACCCCTAAGACCCGCAGATGAGAAGTTTAATAAAAACCCTTTAATTTTTGAAAAACTCGTCCGCCATATTGGATTTGGTATTTTGAATTTTAGAAATCGATCTCCGGATTCGTAATCAGCGACCTCGAAAACCTCGGAGTAATAAGTTTTATTAATATCCAATAACCTTGTCAAAATTTGCCGGCCATTTAGGGTGCGCCATTCTTAATTTTGGTAATCTGAGTTCAGATTCCTGATCACTGAACTTGAAAACTCCCTAAGGTGCATATATCCGTAAAATTTGTTTGATAGAAAAATGAATGCTGCAAAGGGTTAATAGTAAGACATAGGGTCACATGTCACCCTGAGAAAGATTTTTTAATTGTAAAGGATTAGATATTTATTTCTAGCAATTTATTTTTTTATTAACTCAATCATTCGACTAAAAAATACATTTTTTCCAGCTAATCCAATTCCAGAAACTCAAGGTCGGGTAGTCGGTGGAAAGCAAATTTCAATAGAAGAAGTCCCCTATCAAATCAGCATTCGAAATGGTCCACGACATAGTTGTGGTGGCAGTATAATTTCAAAAGAATATGTTCTTACAGCAGCCCATTGTGTTTCTGTGCCCATTATAAAAAAGTATAGAGTTCGGTCAGGATCAGCAAATCGAGACTGTGGAGGAAGTCTTCATGAAATTGTGAAAATCATGAGGCACAATGTTTCAATGAATGCAGATCTTATGCCAGTAAATGACATTGCCCTGGTTCAAGTTAATCCACCTTTTCAATTTGGAAAAAAATGTGCCCCTATTTCATTGTTTAAACTAAAAGAAGAAGCAGTTCCAGGAAGTATTGCTCTCGTGAGTGGTTGGGGCAAGACTCATAAAACTTCGAAACCAACTTATTTAGAAGCTGTTCAAGTGCCAATTATTGATAAAGAAGAATGTAGCAAAGCTTATAAAAAACTTCCAGATGGAGAAATTTGTGCTATGCACATACATGGAGGGAAGGATTCTTGTCAGGGTGATTCTGGTGGACCACTTGCTATCAATGGAAGACTTGCGGGTATAGTTTCTTGGGGATTTGGTTGTGGTATCATAGGAAAGCCTGGAGTTTATTCTGAAGTGGCTTATTATGCTTCTTGGATTGAAGAAAATACTGGATTATGAGGACAAAAAGTTTTTTTTTATAAAAGTGATATCTATTGTGCCGATTTTTTAGGTTCAAAAAAAAATTATATCTTCCTGGTAAATATATTTATGCTACATTATCAAGGCATGTCTTGTTTTGAAGCTTTTTATGCTTGAAACTGAATCCAGCAGGAACCTTTGCATAAAATATACAAAGTAATACTATAATGTCTTGTTAGATAAATATTTATGTATCACAAAAACTTTAGGAAACTTTCATGGAAAATATGTTTCTCTCATCATAATTGTTAAAATTTTTAACAAAAAATATAAATTTTTTCTTTTCTTAAAAAAATAGTTCAAAGGCCGGTTTGATATGAATTTCATAAGTCTGACTCTGGTGACGTGGCGGAATTGATTGTATCTCAAACATTTTTTTTTTCAAAGCGAAATATGAGCGACGAATATATTTTTTGTTTATCACAAAAAAAGTGAATTTGAGACTATTTCAATATTTTGGTTAATTATAACAAAAATAAACTAAAATTTTCTTTAAAAAGTTGTATCTTGCGAACAATTAGACATAATTTTATTTTATTTTCAGGAGCTTGTAGAGCAATCTACACTCGTTCAAACTCGTTTAGAGAACTTAAAATTTTTTTAAATATCACTGAAATGACGTAAATGTGTAGACAAGAGCTAAACAACAAATTTTCTCAGAAAGGTCACATTTTTTCTTAATTTTTTTAATTTATCGAGGAAGATATATCGTGAGATTCTAGCACACTAAACTATTCCTTCTTGCACACAAAGTTACTGTTTATAATATAAAATAAATATTTCAAAATTTTAATCTTTTAGAGGTTGAATGAAATAAAGAACATTCTCGTTAATTTTTTCATAATTCAACAAAATATTCGGATACCAGTAAATTATTTCAATTTTTTTTTGTGATAAACAAAATATACGTGTCTCACATATTGCCTTGGCAAACAATATACATATGTTAGCGCCAAACAAGTCCTAAGTTTTTTTTTCTTTTTTTCTTGCAGTTTTCTTTTGACAAATAATATCAACTTCAGAGCATGTCAAATTTTTCTGAGCATGTTTTTTAATTGTTCTAAATTTTATGAAATTTAAAAAAAGCAATAAAAGTTTCACAATGTTATTTATTTTTATCTAGTTGTATAGGAAAAAATTACGTAATGTCTTTTAAAAACCCTTTTGAAAAAATGCAAATGTTCTTTAAGTGCTTTGAAAAATAATTTTTTTTTTAATAAAGAGCTACATTTCTTATTTAAAATAAACATTTAAACGGAAATATCAGCTGTATATATTTTTGTATCTTTTTTAATAATAAAGACGAATCTACCTTAAATTTAATAAAATAATACAAATTTAGAGTCTAGAAATACGTATTATTTTGGGGTACATTTTCTCCTTGAAACCCACAGTCCATAGTCTAAATTTATCAAAGTAAGAGTATCAACATGACCTTCGGAAAATCATGATTAGCGGTTGTGATAATATTTTATAAATAAGATCTCGCAAAGTGCTAATGTCCATATGCATTTCGGTGCGCAGTCATCGAAAATGATTGGAACACTCGCGGTCTTGGCCTTAGTGGCGTCTATATTTGGTAAGTGTTTTTTTCAATTTTCAATAAGTGTAAGTGAAAACAAATTCAGGTAGGAAAGTAATTTTACATACACGTTTAATTTCTTTAATGAAATTACATAACCATAAATCAACAAGGTGCTATCTTCGATTTTTCTAACTTTGCAAGAGAATCTTTTTAACATTAGGTAGTGTGTACGTAAAGACGTTTACTGATGATGAAAAGCAATTTTTCACCTGTTTCGGTGAAGCATAATTAGAACGCTTTTGCAAGATTTAGCTTCAGGAATGTCAAAACTTCGGTGTAATATATTGTTGAATTTTAATATAGGACTATATGACACGAAAGATGAATATGAGGTTGGTTTCCTCTAAAATTGTCATGTATCTAAAATAAATTCATATTATTGCAACATTGTCATAAATTGTAACCTTTTATCATTTTGACTTTGGAAGCTGTCTTGAATTTTGCGCTGATTGACATTTTTTTTATTTGATATGTAGTAATATGGCTATGGTGCCTTAGATAGTACCTTGTGGCTCTACACATCTTTATGTGCATATTTTTCTTTATAAATCTTACCTATCTAGAAACGGCTTGTTCAAAAAGTAAAATATTAACCAGCGGTTCTAGGGTAACGAATGGTCCGAGTTTTATATCTTATAATGAAAATCTTAAATAAAAATAATTATTGAAAGTACAGCATCTTTTTTTAACACTTTAATAGATAAGCTTGAAAAGCCCAATTTATACGACGATACCAATGTTTTATTGTATTTAACACCTTATTCTTTAGCAATGCTTTTAACACAACAGAGTATATCCTGACGCATTAAAAGTGTTTTAGCATATTTCAATTTCTATTTAACATTAATATCATACAATTTTTATCTAACCAAAGACCTTAGCCGAAAGGTTTTTAAACAGAGTTATATCATCAAACGCAGACCTCAAACCTTAATTAGGAACTTCGCTGTATGTGAAATTCAATTATTATTTGTAACTGTCAAATAATATTAATACTAAATCTGAACTATTTTAACCTAATAATTATCACTGCTGCAAATCACTTTCATTTATCTTTAAGATCAAAAATAAGCCCTAGGATTTTCTGTGAAACTTTGAATGCAATCCACATATGATCTAACTCTGAATTTTGATTTTATTTTACAACTGTCTGATTTGCTTTACGAAATGTAATGTAATATATAACATAAAAAATCTCAATGCATACTAATTCAAAGTACTGTAAATTATTATTTTTAGCTGAACAATCAGCAGCCCTCGATGGAAGGATAGTTGGTGGCAAGGAAGCAAAAATTGAAAATTATCCCTACCAAGTTAGCTTGAGACACTTTGGATCTCACGCTTGTGGTGGCAGTATAATATCTTCTAATTATGTTCTTACGGCAGCTCACTGTGTAGAAGGCTTCAAATTTTTCTACAGAGTTCGAGCAGGATCAACCCACAAACTCATGGGGGGAACCCTGCACAATGTTAAAAGAATAATCAAACACAGTGGATACATGA
>JAUELO010000179.1:38129334-38142213 GCA_032357855.1 Amphibolips quercusostensackenii | reverse complement strand
GACAGATTATCGGGTGAACGCACGCTCCGCACGTTTCGAAATATGAACTGCTATCAACTGCGGAATTCTGTAAAGTTGCGGTACGACAAGGTGGCGGTGGATTGAAGGAAAAGCGGCTAGACGTTTCACCTACTTTGAATGCGATTTGATTGCTACTCTTAAAAGTGATCCCAGAAAATATGCGCATGCTTGAACTAAGCTGCGCTTATTGGCTCATTGGCATTCGCTTTCTTACTTGAAACTCAAATGCAGGCGCGCATTATGGCCAATAAAAAATTCATGCATGTGCAGCCAAAGACGACTCAGTTGGAATCACTGATTTCAGCAGACTTTACTTTCGATAATCGTTACTATTGTTATTCTTTCCATTGCATTCTAGCCTACGGATACTGAACGGAACATCTTGTCACACGCGTACCGAGAGCCTTTCGAGAGAATCGTTACATCAAAAACAACAATATCGTTTAGAGATTTCTTAATAAGGATAACTACAAAAGTGGGCAAAAAAATGCACGAAAAAGTCATTTTCATGCTGAAAACTAAAAAAAAATACTTCTTAAAATTCAAAATGCAGAAAGAGGTATTCTAGAGGCCAGGAGTAGAGTGTTTGTCAAAGAAGCTATGCTCTGAAAAAGATAAGGTTGGAAAAGATCACATCCTTACCCCTTTTTCAGTAGTCTTTATACTCATTATGTGAACTGTGAAAATACAACCATATCCATTTCCAGCAACCTTTTTTTTATAATGTAAGAAGTAAAAAAATACAACCGTATTACATTTACAGTAACTTTTCCTTTCATTATGTAAAAGTAAAAATACAACCATATCACATTTTCAGCAACATTTTTTTTATTATACCCACCATAAAAAAAATCACATTATCTTCAACCTTTCTTTTTATTGTGTGAAAAAATAGAACCATATACCATTTCCACTAGTCCACTTTTATCCAGAAGGTCAAGAAAAAGGATAACTCTAGGGGGTAGCATTTTTCTTAAAGGTGCTTTGACATTAATTATAATATTTTGAATTCCGTGTAAATAATAATAATTTATAAAAGTAATAGTGAAATGCATACAAACAATTTGAGATTGATAGCTCTTTTATTTATTTAGCACTTATGTATATTATGTTTAATATTTGACCAAGAAATCTATAGCAACATGTTTTTCGTATGTATTTAAGAAGAATATAATATTTTTATTTAACTAAAACTCTAATCATATTTTATGTTAAAAAATGGATTTTTTCAATCATATCTGCATTGAATAAATTCTAGATTACAATTTTTTTGTAGCTTTATCTATGTTCTAGTTTATTTTCTTATAGAAATAATGCTTGATATAATTTTTAAGTATCCGCTATAGAAAAATTCTGCCACCCTGTATCTACTCTACATTTTTCATCTCATGCATAATATGTCTTTGTATATAACCATCCTTGTAACATTGCTGACCTTTTAATTTTTTTTGCCAATCTATGCATGTACGCTCGCATAATTTAAGAAATCGACTAGAACAAAGATTAATTTTAAATATTGTTAAAAGATAATAAAAGAGGTAAAAGAATCAACGCCAAGTTCGCATATATATTATTATATTTACATCTTCAATAATAATAAATTCTCTAACAATTTTCTAACAAAATATAATGGGCTGCCAACGTCGATAACTGTATCAATAAAACCTGCATTCTATTTACATAAATTTTTTCATAATTTTCAGTACATAAATAAATATCGCTGTTTGTGCAATAAATCAGTATTTTAATATTTCCCTGTAATCACTATCCACTATCTAGTGAAAATTTCTAATGAAAGAAGAGTAAATTGACATTTTGGTCGATTTTCACTGTGTTCTAAATGTTTACCACTGATGCCCTTCTGACTCTCATTTTGCTTGAGTAAATCCCAAACGTGCAATATGCTGTCTACATGTAACTACTTAACTTTTTATTTATAATACTGTTTAATTAAGCTTTCCAATCTACTTCTAATTACAACCCCTATACGAAATTTACTTTTTTCCAATTTCGCTCACTTTCAAATTATTATAAGAGTCGCCGTGTGAGGCTTTGTCAGAAATGGAATCAATAGCACATTTTAAATCGCATTGTTCCCATATACGACAGAGAATAAACAAAGTATCAAGTTAAATCATTATTTTGATTTTATATTAGCTGCTTAATGCTGAATTATTTTTCTAATAATTAAAAAATTATCTTTTGTCTTTCTATGCAACGATCTTCTATTTTATTACTATAGGATGGTGGAATTGGTGCCTATTAGAATTAAATAGTATAATTATAAGTACAAAATGTCGCATATTCAGAAATTTGAAGATTATTATATCTTGCGACTGATATGCTTGTGCGTGAAAGTATTAACTTTTATGAATGGTGTTCGAATTTTTGAATTCGTTAATTTATCTACAATCAGCTACAAACAAATTTTTTTCATTATACAACCTTCAAAGTTTTACTATGATTAAAAATAATCTAGTCTTAATTATATTTCTCAACATGGGATCGATCTTAAAACATATGACTAGGTATCGTGTATTTAAATACGATTATCATCTACATTTTAATAGTATTCTTACTAGAGTACCCAAAAAAAGTTGATTTTTGAATTTTGCAACCCCACAAATTTCATCCTTTTGCTGGAGAGATACTGCCATAAATTTTTTTTTCTTTAAAAAAAATGTAAATAAAATTTATTACCGTATTTTGTAACCAAAAGTAAGAAATTAAGGGAGGAGCGTTTGCAAAATTTAATATCACACTTTTTTGGGGCACTCTAATACTAACTACACATTACTCACACAGCAAACAGTCATATCTGGATTTATTTCTTTCACATTCATCTTGCAGATGTTATCTCACTTATTACATTGTAAATCGATAAATTCCCAATTGATTTCAGAAATTAAATTTTGCTGAGTGAGTATACAAAAGGGTGGTCCAAAAATGCAATGGAAATTTTTATTCTTGAATTTTCATGCCTATCCCCCCCCCCAATTCTTTTGAATACGCAAAAGATTAATACATTTTTTTTTAATATCTAGAGGTTCCTTAAGCCCCATGAAGTTTAGCATGTATTGCTCATAATAAAAGAAGACGTTTTTGTACAACTTGATATATCTAACGTTAAAGATTCTGAATAAAATTTACAGAAACGTATTTTAATGGGATATACGTGTTAAACTTGATGTAGCTTGCGAAACATATAAATATAATTTTTTTTAACAAAAAAAACACATTTTTCGGCGAATTGGAAAAAAGTTGGGCAGGATAAGCATGAAAATTTAAAAAAAAATGGACCACCCTAGTCTACTAACTACAGATGCAATTGTGCATATCACGAAGTATTGACTATATTTTCTTGGTTCTAGTTATTTACATGAAAATGTTACGCGTCTAGTAAAATTGTTAAAATAATTACTTTAATGAAATTAATAAATAAGCACTTGGACCCATTTAACTTTGATGAAAGAAAATTAAATTGAGGAATACCTATTTCTTTGTCAGTTACTATTTATGATTTCTGGTCCATGGTTTTATGTGAAAATATGTTAAGTTTTGTTCTGAAAAAAGCCATTCTTTGTCACTGACAAAAATAGAAAATGCTAATGGAATCCCAATTATATCCTAAATGAAAAAGTACTAAAATAGTCCCATCTCATTTTTGATTTTAAAATGTTTACAAGCTCTAATTAATTACTGGGACAAATGTAATACAATAGTCCTATTAAATGACCTAAAGAGGACATAAATTTGGAATTATTGTACCAATTTCCAAAAAAATTAAGTAGAATCTTATTAGCTTTAGTCTTATTCTATTGAGATTATTTAGAAATATAAATTTTGTGAGCATTTCAGAAAACTGAGAACAAAAAGTACAAATTTTCTTGTACTTATGTTCCAAAAATTTTTTTTGACATTTTTTGATGTCCCATTCTTATTAAGGATGAAGAAACTACAAACGTAAGCATATTCCAAAAAAAAGCAAAGTTTAAAATTGATACAATTAAGGAATATTTTTTTGATACAGAAATCTTATCAGCACCACATAAGTCCTCTCAGTACTTGTGAAAAATTTGCAAACAAAAATATAATGTAACTTTTCTAATAAAATTTTCTAAATTCCATCTTCTTGTCTACATAGAATTGTTTAAGGCTTCTCTTTCTATAACCGAAGTCAAAATCCAAATAGGATTCCAATAGCACTTCTTTTGCACGGGAAAAATACCAAATAATATGACAAAAAGAAATGGTAAATTATTATTCGAAGTATGTTTGATTTGATTAGAAAATCTATTTTTTAGTTACTTTTTTACTACTTCTTTGAATTGTGTATAGAAGTTTGAACTACAGAATGTCGAATTCCCACTTAGCACATTGTAGCTAAGGAAGCCATAGAAAATATCTTCACTTACAAAATAAATTACAACAATTAACAAAAGTTTCACAATATAATGTACTATTACTTTTTCCTTTTTAGCTACGTATAATGATATATATTTTATTCGAGGAACAATGCCGGAGATCCCTAAGCTGATGATTTCTGAGGCCAAAAGAGGTCAAAGAAAATTAAAGGAAATATTGGAATGAGTGTGGGAAAAATTGGGTTGGTCGAAATAGCGAGAATGCATCATTTATGGCTCAGGCTCAGTCAGCGGAATTTCTCCTCGAATTCTTTTCCAATTTTTTTTTTGTACGATAATAGCCATTAGTGAAATATAAAATGAAATTGTGAAGAAAAAACATTCCTATATATACTACGCCTTGTCCTATTTTTCTTTTTCTAATCAAGCACGTAATATATTTTTTTCTTTTTTTACCACAAGGAGATTATGTTCCTGCTTTGTTTTCGTTAATGGTCCCATAATCTACTACAAACAATATATCTCTTCCGATAAAATATGTATATAGTATAAATGATTGTAGAAAATACGAATACGTCTTCATAAGTTTTTAACTAAAGCACGGTGGGGCTGAACGAAGTTTAAATTACACTTTCAAATTAATGAGATTTTTTTATTGTTTATGGTTATATGGTATCCTGCGCACATTTTGAAATATAAATAAAAATAATCGCCTGGGCGCTCTTTGAAGAAGACGACTTTTGTATTTAAAATAAAAGTTCTATTGCGATCCCGGATAAAGACCCGCTGAAGTAGAGGGTATAGACGAATCCATACTTAATTAGGAACTTTTGTTGAACATATTTAAAAGTACATTTCGCGACAAAAGATCCTAAGACAGTTATATTTTTTTTTTCAATTGTACAAGTGTTGATTTTTGTTTTTAATTATCAGGCCCGTAGAAAGGAAAAACGGGCCCGGGGGGTGGGAATGACGGGCCTCATATGCAATTTTGAAAATTTAGAACTTAGGCTCATGCAGTAATTAATAAGTGATTTTATTTTTAAAAAATTTATTTTCTCACACTTCCGGAAAATGCGGGCCCCCTAGAAAACTCCGGACCCGGGGAGAATCTCCCCGTTATCCCCCCCCTCTCGTTGGGCCTGGTAATTATTAAGAAATTTTCATATGGTTATACAGTGATTATTAATTTTTTTTTAACTTGTAGAGTGTGTTTCTTTTTGCTTAATATTCTCTGTAAAACTAGGAATATTTCAAAATGAAAATAAAAATAATCACGGTGGTGGTTTTTGAAAAAAGCTGATTTTTGTCTTTTTGATACGATAATTTTATTATTTAATGTTATGCTTATGGTTTTGATTCTGAGTCGCTAAAAAAATTTAAACTGCTGCAATGAAATATTGTTATTTAATCAAATTTTATCATTCCATATGAATTCAAGACCCAAGCCTAATTTTTTTAGAAAACGCTATTTCCATGATTTTCGTTTCTATTATAAAATATTAGTATAGGGTGACAAACAACTACATTTGATTAAAAAATCTATTTTAAAAAATTTAACCAATATTGACTGCATAATCTTATCCCAATTTCTTTCTTCCTTACGAATTAAATAAAAAATTGTGTTTATTCAAAAAAGGACCCTATGATTATTTTTATCTTAGGATGTTCTTAGGGAGACAAACAAACGCATTTAATAAAAGAATGTACCATATACCATAATGTACCATGAACAATTCAAAATATCATTTACTTGAGACTTTTATTTAAACTTGGTTTATCCCCGCCGTGAAAGAGGACTGGAATCAATTTGGTCAAAACTTTTAAAATATTTTTGTGAAACATTACTATGTATAATACAATTCTACACATCTATATCACAGTTATATAAACATTGTGTAAAAAAATGTTTGTAGGTAGTTTCTTAGTTTGTTGTTCTTTAATGTGCCAAGTGGGATGTAAAAAAGGGAAACGAAAGATTAAATATAGAAACTATCTCACTGATCAAAATTATGATTAATAATTAAACTGGCATCGCTGGAGCCATATATCATATTGTGCTTTCGTTGTAAATTCATATTTTATGTACCTACGTTCGTGGCTCGAGAGAATACTATTTTTTATGCAAATGTTAATTCTCAAGAAAAACGTAGTTTTTTGTCTGAGGCTGTTTTCTTGCATCGTTTAGTAAACAGTGTTCAGTACGGGACCATCCGTAAATTACGTAACACATTTTTTTACAATTTTTTAACCCCTGCCCTCTGCCATGTAAAAATTAGTCAAAAATTAGTTTGTGTACCTTGAAATACTTAAAATTCTCTTTAAATCTTAAAAAACCTTTAAAATCCATCAATTCTTGTCAATAAATTTTTGGAAATTTCATGAAAATATTATACAATTTCTTGACATTCCATGAAGTTTAATAAAATTTGATGATACTTCTTTGAAATTTTTAAAAATTTTTTTATCTCGAGATACTTTCTTGAGATTTTTTTAAAAACACTCTACAATAATCCTTAAAATCCGTTTATATCTCTTGAAATTATTAAAATCTACTAAGATTCCTTAGGATATTAGAAAATGTCTTCAAATCCCTAAATTCGTGTAAACAAATTTTTTTAAATATCACTTAAATATGAATTATAAAATATATTGAAATCCCATAAAATTTGATATATTCTAAGAATAATGTTTGAAATCATTATAAATATTTGAAGTTTTTCGAAATTCTTTAAAATACTGCAGAATTGATTAAAATACCTTTTTGAGAGCCTTTTTGAGCCTTTTCAAGAGTCTTTGAAAATCTGATAAAATTCCGTAAAATAAGTTAAAATTTTATATAAATCCTTTTAAATCTTTAAAAACCTTCTGCAATTCCTTGGAATCTTTTTAAATATTTTAGATTTTTTAAAATGTTTAGAAATACCTTTAAATATTTTTAAATCTCTTCTAATCTTTAAAACTCTTAGAAATATATCAAATCATGCAAATGAAATCATTAAAATTGCATTAAAATATTATAAAATCCTTCGAAATCCCGTGATGTATAATGAAATTTTATGATATTTCTTGGCATTTTTAAATCTCTTGAAACTTCCTTAGAATGCTTAAAAATATTCTAAAATAATTCTTATCCTTCAATATCCATTGCAAATTTTTAAATCTTGTGAAAATTCCTGGAAATCACTTTAAAAATCTTCACTTTACTTTATCTACTAAAATTCCTTGGAATATTGAAGAATCTCTCTAATTTTTTCAAAGCACTATATTCCCATGAATAAATATTTTTTAATTTCATTTAAGTATTAAAAATATCTTGAAATATCTTAAAATTTCATTAAATTTCTTAAATTTTTATGAAATCTGATGATATTTCTTGAAATCTCTTGAAATATTTAAAGTTGTATGAAACTCTTCAAGATCCTGGATACTTTACTAAAGTACTGTTTTGATAGCCTCAGTTGTAAATATAAATTATAAATATAAACTATAAATATAAGCTATAAATATACATTATAAATATAAATGATGAATGTAAATTATAAATATAAATTATAAATATAAATTATAAATGATAAATTGCCTTATAAATTACAGAAATCTTCGAAAATCTGATAAAATCCCGTGAAATCTGTTGAGATTCCTTAAAAATCTTTCAAATATTAGAAAATCTCTTTAAATCTGCGAATTCATTTGAAATTTTTCTAAATTCCTTGAAATCTTTTAGTAAAATACCCCAAAATATTAAAAATTCTCTGATAAAAATCCCGTAAAACCATTGAAATTCTTTAAAAATTCTTTGAAACATTTGGAAAACTGAAAATCTTCTAAAATTCCATGAAATATTTTCAATTATCCTGAAGTCTTTAAAATTCTTAAAAATATTCCTTAAAATTCCCTAAAATTTTTTTAATCTCATGAAACTTCCTTAGAATTACTAAAAATACCCCAAAATATTCCTAATTATCTGAAATCTCTTGAAAACCTTTAAAAGTTTTTTAATCTTCTGAAAATTCCTTAGAATCTTTTTAAATAGCATAAAATCTTTAAAATCCTATAAAGTCTCTCCAACTTCTTAAAATCCATTGATATTGTTTAAAATATTGAAAAAAATTCAAATCTTTGAAATCCTTCAATTCTTGTGAACAAATTCTTAAAAACTTAATTAAAACATTGCAAAAATTCCTTGGTATCTTGTAAAATTTCATCAAATCTGATAATATTTCTTAAAATATTTTAAATACTATGAAATCATTCAAGATACTGGAAACTCTCTTTAAATGTTTTTTAAATATTTTAAAATTACTGAAATTCTGGAAGGTCTATGAAAGTCCTTTGATATGTTTGGAAATCTTAAAAATTTTCTGAATTTCCTTATAATTTTCTGAAATATTTCAAGGCATGTCCAAAAATTTTAAACAACCTTAAGATTTTAATGTTTCAAATTTTGTGGTCCTTGGAAATTCCTTGAAATTTTTGAAAAACTTTTAAAATTATTAAAATCCTTAAGAATCCTTTAAAATATTTTTAAATCCTAGAAATATGAAATTCCTAAGAGTCTCTAAATAATTAAAGATATTTTTCAAGATTTATAAGAATTGTATGATTTTAATTCTTTAAATTTCGTAAAATCTTTAGAAATATTTTCAAATGTTTGAAAATCTTTTAAAATCTTTAAAACCCTTCGAAACCCCTTAACTCTGGTGAATGAATTATGTGTAATCTTGATAAAATATTATAAAAATCCCTTAAAATATCTCAAAATTTTTTAGATTTTTTCAAATAATTTGAAGTATTTCAAAATATCTTTGAAAAATTTTAATTTAAATCTTACAAAGTAAAATCTTTGGAAATACCTGAAAATATTTGAGAATCCTCTCAAATCTTTGAAAACCTTAGTAAACATTTCAAATATTTATATGTCTTAAAAATCTGTATTTTCTTAAAATCTTTTTGAATAATTTAAGGTATTTTTGTATATTTGAAAAAAAATGGAAATTTTAATTTACGAAATTTTTTAAAATGTTTGGAAATCCTTTAAAATATTAAAAAATCTCTTCGAATCTTTAAAATAGTTTTAAATTCTAGTGAATTTATTTAAATACCTTATATAAAACCTATTGAATTCTTTTAAATTACTAAAATCCTCGGAAATCTAATAAAATTCCGTGAAAACCCTTGATATCCTTAAAAATAATTGGAAATATTTGGAAATCCTGTGAAATCCCTTAAAATCTTTTCAGATATATTAACTTAACTCGATAAAGTGAAAGAATGTTAAATGATTTTGCGGGTAGTAGTACTTTCAAAAATTGTAAAAAAAGCTTTATTCTTTTGGATATTTTTTAACAGAATGATGAGAACAAATGAAACAGTATCGATTTACCCCTCACCCCTAATACAAAAAAAGTTGTTACGCAACTTCTGGCTGGGCCCTAATCTTCATCTAATATGGATTTACGTAGATATTGACAGTAGTGGTCAATATTTTAATTTTTATCCATTAAATTATTATTGACCTGATCTTTTTTCCACCTTTAATTTAACAAAATAAACAATAATTTTTCACAAAATACTATTCTTGTCCACTTGTGGGTTTTGACTATAAAAGTAGTTTGAGAAAGAACCCAATCCTAAAGAAATAAAATTTATTTATAAATAAATTCTACAGATAATTTGATTTAATTTTTTGTTTGAGAACGCTGCATCACAGACTGCTTTTGTGACAAAGAGAAAGTAAAAGTATATTGTGTCCGTTTCACATCGTTCCCTTAAGTCTCGTTAAGTGGCCGCCTTTGTAATTAATTCTCTAAGGAGGGACTTATAACCGAGTTTTGTTATAAACCTTTTTAATAATGCCGGATGGAGGAAAGTTTACCCCCTTAAACGTAGTTGGGTCGAGCAGTGCAGCACAAAAAGCTGAAGGTTCCGCCAATATAAGATGGATCTCTCGATCTATTTTCCCATCGATAGGCCTTCCGGTTTCCATTACTGCGATTGACACGACTAGCTGCCTCTTGAAGAGCAACGGGTCTTTCTATAAAGAAATATTTTTTATTAATGGTTACATTACTGTATTGTGCTCGAAGAGCCTCCGTCACGTTCTTAATCAATATTCATCAATATTCATCAGATCCATCAAATCCCTTAGAAAATATCTATGCAATTGTAAGGGGACGTCCATAAGCTACATTAACAATTTTGGGCTATTTCGGTAATGAATTGAGAGTAATTGGAAATATTTAAATATTAGACTTGGCAGACCGAAATTTTCTTGAAATAGAAATAATAAGATAATTTTTTAGGACAATAGGAAAATAAATTTTTTGTAATAAAATTAATTTTGATATCATATTTGATTTAATGCGAAAAGCTTAAAATTTGTGATATTTTAAGTCGAGATTTGTTGAATTTCCGAACAAAATAGTTTCATTTAGATACAAAAAAGATTTTCTACCAAAAAAGAGGAATTTTCAACCCACACAGGAAAATTTAAAAAAAAATCAAGTTTTAACGAAACAGTTTAATTTTCTATCAAATTGTTGCATTTGTAAGACAAAAAGGTGAATTTTCTGTAAAAGAGTTGAATTTTTTTTACGAAAGAGATGGATTGTGGACTGAAATTATTAATCTAAAACAAAACAAAAATACATTATCTGTTAAAAATTAATTTTCAAAATAAAAAAACGAATTTTCAATCAAATAGTCAAATCTTCTACCAGAGAAATAAATTGTTTACTAAAATAATAAAGTGTAACTAAAAAAATAGATTTGCAAGAACGCAATTTGAACCAGTATCCATATTTTTAACCATGAAAGTTCATCTTCAACTTAAAAGGTTCATTTTCTACCAAAAAAGACAAATTTTCAACAAAATACGTGAATTTTTAATTAAATAGTTTAACTTTTAACAAAGAGGTTCATTTTTAACCACAAAAAATGACTTTTCTACCATGAGATATTAAACTTTAATTCAAAAGGAAAATTTTTTTAAAAAATTAACATAAGAATTTTTGACTAAACAAGATGATTAAAAAAAATATTATAATTTTCAACGAAATAATAAAATATTTTCCTTCAGCTTTTTTTACAATTAAGATTAATTTTTAACCCAAAATTCACATATTTATCAAAGTACTTATGTTTTCTACTAAATGGTTTCATTTTTAATTTATAAAGTGAATAGTTACATTTTTACACATTAAAATAAATTTCAAACTAAAAATAGTACGAATTTTCAACCAAAGAGGTGAATCTTTCAAATAATGAATCTTTAACAAAGTTTTGAATTTGAAGAAAGATATACAAATTTTTCTTGAACAAAATATTAATTTCTAAGCAAATAGTTGAATTTTAAACAAAAAAATTTATTTTCAATTAAACAGTTTAATTATCTATCAAATTGGTGAATTTTCAAGACAAAAAGATCAAATCTCTACAAAACAGTTGAATTTTCAAACAAAAAGGTAGATTTTGAACTGAAATTATAAATAATAAACAAAAAAAACCTTATAAGTTAAAAATAAATTCTCAAGCTAACAAAAAATTAATTTTCAAGAAAATAGTACAATTTGACACCAGAGAAATACATTTTGAACTAAAATAATAAATCTTAAGCCAGGAAAAAAATGGATTTTCAAAAAAAGTTTTCAATCAAGTAATTTCAATATTCAATTTAAAATATTAAATTTCTACAAAAAAAAAATAATTTTCAGCATAATATTATTTTTTTAATGGAAGAGGTGAATTTTGAACTAAAAATTGAGTAGGTCGATTTTCAGTTGAAAAATAAATTTTCAATTTTAAATAAATCAAATTTTCAGCAAAATACATTAAATTTTAAACAAATAGTTAAATTTTCAACTGGAAAGATCAATTTGGAACCAAACAATTGAATTTCAACTAGAAAAGGAAAATTTTTATCACCAACTGAAAAAGTTCAATTTTCTGTTTGCCAAGTTGATTCTTGAATGAAAATTGAAACGAATTTTTAACAAACCAGTTTAATTCTCACTTGAAGAGATGAATTATGAAAAAACAAATTTTACTAAGTAGTTTAACTTTGAAGCAAGTGGTTGAGTTTCTGATAAAAAATTTGACTTTTTAACAAAATGATGCAATGTTCATCAGATAGTAGAAGAATGTGACATCACACATAAAAAATCATTGTGTGAATAACAATTTTTTCAAATGAATAAAAAGTTAATTGAAAAGTCTACAATTATATTTTTTGTTCAGAATTCATTTTTTTATTACAACTGGTACTACTTGGTTAAAAATTTAACTTTTTTGATGAAAGTTTGTTGTTTTTTGTTAAAATTGATTTCATTAACTGAAAATTAAACTATATTGTTTAAAATTGGTTTTTTTTCGCTTTAAAAATAATTTTCAAACTGAAAATTAATCGTTTTTAGCTTTCAATTTAACTATTTCGTTAAAAAATTACCTTTTTTGTTGAAAATTCATATTTTTTGATTAAATATTTAACTGTTTT
>JAUELO010000179.1:38061480-38079154 GCA_032357855.1 Amphibolips quercusostensackenii | reverse complement strand
CATCATGGCACATGTGGCAAGTCTATCTGCGGCAAGTCACACAGGCGGCATGTCATATCTGCGGCATGTCACATCTGCGGCATGTCATATCTGCGGCATGTCACATCTGCGACATGCCACAACTGCAGCATCTCTACCTAGCGGCTTGTCTCCCGCGCGGCATTTCTCACAGTGAAATTGACATTTTTGCGACATTTCTAATGTAAGATAATAGGGGTCCATTGTAATACCATATTTAGCTTTTTAAAAGAGAATTCACAAGCACCAAATTCTGTTCAAAATTCGTCTTTTTTGGTTAAAAGTTAATCTTTTTGGTTTGAAATTATATTTTTTCGTTGCAAATAAAACTGTTTGGGTGAAAGTCAACCTTCTGTTAAAAAAGTATACTTTTAGGTTAATTTAAATGTGAATTTTATTTTATATTTTTTGGGAAAACAACTATTGTTGTATTTGTTTCGTATGTTGCGTCGATTGTCCAACAATTTAATTTTTTTCATTTTTAATGTTGTTTTTTACTAATAAAACAAAAAAATGGCATCCTATCAAGAAATGATTTTCCAATCAATATGTAGCTCTTTTGGCTAAGCAATTTTTGTCTATTTATTTTTTCATAGCTTGTTTCATTTGTCCCCAAAATTTAATTCCTTAATTTTCAATTATCTTTCTACGATTAGAACCAAAATTACGCATTCCATAAAAAAATTATTATTGAAAAACTTGTAATACTTTTTTAGGAGAACAACTCTTGTTCTAATTTTTTCTTTCGTATCTTGTGTCGCTTGTCCAAAAATTTAATTTTATTATTTTCAATGATGATTTCACTAATAAAACAAAAACTAAGCATCCTGGCAAAAAATGATTTTTAACAAATTTGTAGCTCTTTTGGGTAAACAAATTTTTTTCAAAGCTTATGTCGTTTATCCTAAAATTCAATTTGTTATTTTTAATAAAGTTTTTTACAAATAAAACAAGAACTACATGCCCTGTAAAAAGTAATTAATAACAAATTTGTAAATATTTTTTTGGTGTTTTATTTTTTGTTAATTCATCTTTATTCGTACCTTGCATAGTTTGACTGAAAAATGAAATTTTTGATTTTTAATTATTTTTTGTGCGATCAGAATTTTAATATTAGTTTTTTTTTTAATTCAAAAAGTTGTTATGATAATCTTGTGAAGCCTTCAAATAACAACGTTTTTCTTTTTCTTGTTTTTTTCATATATTGTGCGTTTTTTGGCTAAAAATGTTCAGTTTTGTTTGTTTTTTGGTAATTTGAAAATGTTATAACTCTGATAATTATCTTTTTATCAAAAAAAGTCATTAGAATAAATTGGTCGAGTTTCCATGTACTAAAAATGCCCGATCATAGAACTTCTAAGTTTAAAAAAAAAGTGGATTTGAAAATTTTTAAAATGCTTTAACTTTATGGTTTTCTATCCAAAATAGCTGGTTTGCAAACTTAAACTTTCTTTTCGGTACCTTGAACTATGTGCAAAAGTGCAATTCAATCTGACTAGTTGAATTTCCAGTTTAAAAAATAATTTTGCACCAAGTAAATGAAATTTTATCTAAAATTATGAATCTCCAACAAAAGAATTATTTTTTAACAAACTGGTTTAACCTTCGACCAAGTAGTTCGATTCTTAACCAAAAAAGATTAATTTTTCACGAATAAGGTAATAGTGAATATTTTAAACAAAAGAAAATTTGATTTAAAAATAAAAAGCAGTTACTTTAAACCAAAAAGACAAATTTTCAACAAAATAGTTGTATCCTAAACCAAAAAATGTTAATTTTCAACCTCACAGATGCATTCTTATTCAAAGAAGATCAAACGTCTCCAAAGCAGGTGAATTGAAGAAAATCGAAGCTCGAAAAAAATTGTTGAATTTAAATCCAGAAATATTTCAGTTCAATTTTTAATACCAAAATATGAGTCTTTCATTCTCCCTGACCATTAATATTTGAAGGCCAGAATCATAATCTTGTACAATTAAACGTAGAATCTTTTATACATGAAATAATAGAATTTCAAATAAAAATAAAAATTTATTATCCTTGATAGTTATTTAAAGTGCCTCTAATAGATTTTTTTGGACTTTCAACTGATTTTCAGGTTTTCCCTGACCTACAGCCACCCTACTTCATAATTATTAACTCTCCTCATCATAAATATTTACGATACAGGTTAGTTTAAAAATGACAGAGAAAATAATTTAACTACAATTCTTCATTAATTTACATTCTCTCCAAACTCCAACACGTTTTAGAATGAGCAATCAATACTTTAATGCGAGATTTCCCGTTAATTAAATGACAAATTTACGGTTTAATTTGTAAATTATGCAAGAGTTATAAAAGTGAAAATAAATAAGTTGACGATATTACGTACTTGAAATATTTTACACTTGTGTTCAGAGAAATACTTCTTTTAATCACAAGGTATGATCAAGCGTATTTTCTCCAATACTATCTAATGAAAATATGGGCAGTGGTATTAGTGAAAAAAAGAAAAAATTAAGAAAGGGGAAATAAAGAAAGTGAGGGGAAATGACAGTAGTAGAAGTGAAGAAACGAGGGAAAATGACAGTAGGTACATTAGAGAAAGTGTGGGGAAAATAGTAGAGTGGAAGTAGAGAAGTGAGAGGAAATAAGGGTAGGGACAGAAAAGGAAGTAGGGGGAATGCGGAGAAAGAAAGTAGGAGAAGTTAGGGTAAATAAGGGGATGGGTATAAGGGGAAGTAAGGGTACATGACGGGGTAGGTAGTAGGAGAAGTGGTAAGAGTGAGGGGAAATTAAAAAAAGAGTAGGGAAAGTAAGGGAAATAAGAAATCAAAAAGCAGTAGAAACAAGGGTAAATCAGAGGACATATAGTAAGGAAAGTAAGGGAAAATGATAGTAGAGGAATTAGGGAATGTGATGAGAAATAAGGAACGGGAAAGTGAAGAAAATAAAAGTAGAGGTAGTTGGGAAAGTAAAGAAAATAAAAGTAGAGGTAGTTAGGAAGGTAGGGAACATAAGGGTAGGGAATTAGAAATAGTAGTATAAGAAGAGAAAATAAGGTAAGAGGCAACAGGGAAAGTAAAAGAAAGTGAGAGGAGTGGAAGTAGAGGAATCGAGGGGAACTGAGGGTAGAGAGATTAGGGGAAATTCATTAGATAAAAGTAGAGAAAGTGAAGGAAAATAAGCGTAAGGACAGTATAAAAAGTGAAGGGACATGGGGAAAGAGTTAGTAAGGGAAGTGAGGGGACATTAGATGACAAACAGTAGAAGAAAAAATGAGGATATGGATAGTAGAATTGTTAGCATTGAGGGGAAATTAAAAAAAAAGAAGGAAAAGTGAGGAAAATGACCGGGGCAAATGGAAGTAGAGAAATTATGGAATTTGAGGGGAAATAATGGGCGGGGAAGTAGAGAAAATCAGGTTAGGGGTAGTAGAAGAAGTAAAGAAAGTTAGGGAAGTAGGGAAAATAAGGGTAGAGGTAGAGTAGAAACAAGGGAAAATAAGAGGAGGGACAGCAGTTTAAGTAAGGGGGAATAGGAAGAGTAGAAGTACAGAAATCTAGGTTAAGTAAGGTTAGGGGATTAAAAGAAGTAAGAGGAAATAAGGAGTAGAAAAGTAAGAGGAAATGTAGAAGAGGAATTAAAGGAAAATAAGGGGAGGCTAGGTGAGGAAATTAGGGCAGAGGTAGTTCGGTAAGTGTGAGGGGTGAGGGAAAGTATAGTGAGTGAGAGGAAATAAGAAAGAAGTAGGCTAAGTGAAGGTAATGAGAAAAAAAGAAGTAGAGAAAGTAAGGAAAAATTAAAAAAAAAAAGGGATTTAGGGAAAATAAGGAGAAGGAAACGTACACGAATTGCAGCAAAATAAGGGAAAATGAGTTTAACTTGAGGGTGGGAAGTAAGGAGAATTCAAGGATGAAAAGTAGAAGAAGGCGGGGGAAGTAAGGGAAGTGGGAAAAGTGATGGAAGTCGGTGAAACTATTAGAAGTGGGGAAGGATTGTGAGGGAAGTAAAAGGAGGGGAAGTAGGACAGAAATTAAAGAATTAGGGGGTGTAGAGAAGAGAAAGTATGGGAGGGGAGGTTAGGTGTAGGAAAAGAAATAAGAAAATCAGAGGGTGTAGTGAAGAGAAAGTGTATGGGGGATGTTAAATGCGGGGTAGTGTTAGCTCAGGAAGTGAGAAGAGATGAAAGTAAAGGAGGAAGAAGTTGCAGAAGGAAGAAGTCGCGAAAGGTGACGTGCGAAGAGTAGAAGTGTGGAGGGACGGGAAAGTAGTGGGATTATAGAAGAAGAAGTATAGAAGTGGGAGGTTTTAACGACTTTATGAACCTTCCAATAGGCTACGTTATCCTTCTTTGTAAGAGTGCGGAGCGTACCCTGATTATTTTTTTTTAATTCCTCACTCATGAATAAGTACAAAATCTTATATATTTAACTAACAAATTTTGTTCGGTTGAACTATTTTTGTTTATTTGGACCATTTTTTTCTTTGGAATATCGCGAATTGAGGGTATTTTACCAACTTTACGTTACATTTCATGAATTTGGTGATTTTATGTTTTTATTTATATTGTTTGTTATTGTTCAATTAATTTTTTTTTTTGTAACATTGATTATTCTGTAATATCGCAAATAATTGGCAATTTATAAATATTTTATCCTGATTTATGAATGTTGAGAGTAAATTTTCTTATTAAGTTGTTTATTCATTGTTCAAGCTATTTATTACTTTTAAATGCATCTGTTGATAGTAAAGAGCTAGATATACGTTTTTTGCTATTTTTGTAATACATAATTTCTATTCTTTTCTCCTATCCCTAAGATTTTTTAACCTACTGCTAATTGTTGAAATAATTTTTACTTGTTCAAAAAATTATTTTTGTTAAATATTGCAAATGAATGCAAATACCTATTTCTAAACATATCCGACTCTGAAACTATTTTTAAATCAAATTTTTAAATAATTAAAGCCATTCGAAAAATAAAGAGTACGTTTAAAAATCGTTGTTTACATTCATTATTATAATAAAAACAATGCTCTATTAAAAATAATCTATATAATCAACTTTTAGTGTAAAAATAAAACAAAAATATAAATTATTAGAACAAATAAGACCCGCGAAATTCCATAAAATTTAATGATATTTCCTGAAATCATAGAAATGTTATTGAAATGCTTTAAAAGCTTTTAAAACCTAAAATTCTCAAAAATCTGATCTCAGTAGTAAAAAAAAATACCACCAAATATTTTCCGAAAATTCAAAAAAATGACGGAGATATGGAACTTTGAGTTTTTGGCCAATTTTTCTTTAATGACGTATCTTGTGTTCAAATTTTATTTAGAAAAATTCAATTTTAACGATTTAGTTAGAGCAAGGCAATAATAAATAAGGTTTAATAGAAATAAGTTGTTCAACAATTTATTATTATTCTTAATATTTTCCTGAAATAATGCTATAAAGTTGCAGTTTTTTAAATAAAATTTTTACTTCCTGTCTACTTTTTAATTTGAGTGAGGTAATAATTAGTTCAAATCAACAAAAATAATTGTTGAAACAATGTATTATTTTTTGAAGTAATATTCTTTCTAAATGCTAGAAAATTGCATTTTTTTTAACATTTAACTTTTTGTCCCCTTCTTACTTACTCAGAGCGAGGTCAAAATTAGTGAAATTTGACAGACATAATTGTTTGAAGAAATTATTATTATTTATAGCTATCTGCTTCTATATTAATGCTAGATAGTTGTGGTTTTTTCTGAAATGCTTTACTTTTCAAAACATTTTACCTAGAGTGAGGTAATAATTATTTCAAGTTAACAAACATATTTTTTTAAATGTATGATTATTTTTAATTGAATAATGCTATAAGGTTGCAGTTTTTCTGAAATATTTATGTTTTTATTCATTTTTTACTTAGAGTAAGGTAAAAATTAATTATATTCAATAAATATAATTCTTTAGCTAATTTTTATTCTTTACAACTATCTTCTCCTATAGCAATACTAGATAATAGCGGCCGTTTATGAAATTTTACATTTTTTGTTAATTTTTTACTTAAAGTAAGCTAAT
This sequence comes from Amphibolips quercusostensackenii, assembly GCA_032357855.1. Taxonomy (NCBI): domain Eukaryota; kingdom Metazoa; phylum Arthropoda; class Insecta; order Hymenoptera; family Cynipidae; genus Amphibolips; species Amphibolips quercusostensackenii. The sequence continues at coordinate 38,073,084 of JAUELO010000179.1, read as the reverse complement.
AATTAGTTTGAGGCAACAAATATAATTATTTAAACAATTCATTATTGTTCATAACTGTCTTCTATTAAATAATTGTTTAAACGCTCTGATTTCTTTTACAATCTTTAACCTTGCTTTGGTTCTTCAGTTATGAAGAAATAATAAATAAACAGTAGAGAGATTAAAAAGTAGACAAAAAGTGCAAAATTTTAGAAAAAAGTGCAGTTTCCTAGCGTAATTCTGAAACAACATTATCATAAGTAATCAAAAGTTTTTTAAACTATTACTTCTGTCAAAAATCAATTAATTATTGCCTAGCTGTAATTGGAAATTTGACAAAAAATTGAAGAAATCAGAAAAACCGCAACTATCTAACATTATTATAGGTGAAGATAGTTACAAGCAAGAATAATTTGTTTTATAAAATTAGTATTTTATATAATACATTTATATATTGTTAAAAGTTTATCAATTGGCAATTATATTTACCTCGCTGTTAGTGAAAAGTGGGCAAAATGTTGAAAATTTCCGAAAAAACTGCAACTTTATAACATTGCTATAAAAGGAGATAGTTATAAAGAATAATTATTTATTATTTTAATTGTTCGAAAAATTATTTATGATAACCTTAATTGACTTTTGCCTTGCTGTAACGTAAAAGTTGGAAATAAGTGAAAATTTTCGGAAAAACATCAACTTTCTAACTCTATTCTAAGAGAAAATTGCTAAGAACAATAATCAATTATTTTAAAAATTTGTGTAAAAATGTAATTATAAGCAAAGAGTAGTATTTTAGATGTTAGAAACAATTTCTATTAATGAAAACCGAAAAAAATCACACTTAGCGCCAAAAACTCACAAACACAAATTTTTTACTTATGGGTTTTTTGGGAACCCTATAAGTGAAACTTATTAGGTGAATTACACCCGTTGCTACACGAATCTATTGAACACAAAATATATTGTACTCAACGTATACAGATCATATTTTTCCTGCAGAAAATATTTTCTACACAAAATATCTCATACACAGAGTTTAATATTGTTACATTTATCCTACACAAATTTTTTTCTACACAAAATATTTACTACACAGAATTTAATACTTTTTACATGGTTATTTTTTTCCACACAAAATATTTTCTGCACAAAGTATTTCCTACACAGAATTCAATTTTGTTTAAAAGTGTTATATTTCTCTACCAAAAGTAATTTCTACACAATATAATTTTTACAGATTATATTTCCTACACAGAATTTAATACCGTTATATATTTTTTACAAAAGATATTTTCTACACAGAATATATCCTACACAGAAATAAATAGTAATTATTTTATCCTAAAAATATATTCAAAATATTGTACAAAAAATTATCCTGGCCAATATTTTGCCCAGACAAAATATTTTTTACAGAAAGTATATTCTTCATAGAATTAAATTGTAACATTTTATCATAAGGATATTCTCAAACCATTTTATACAAAAATATTATATTCAATATTTTTTCTGCACAAAATATATTCTACACGAAATATATTTTACACAACATATTTAAAAGAGTTAATATAATATTTCTGCAAAAAGTAGATCCTACACAAAAAGAAATAATTATAATTTTACTTTAAATAATCGGAAAACTCTGTTCATTCACAAATTTATTTTGCGAAAAATATATTATACACAACGTATACTGATCATATTTTTTTCACACAAAATATTTTATACACAGAATTTAAAAATGCTATATGTTTTTTACACAAAATGTTTTCTACAGAGAATATTTCCTACACAGAATTCAATATTCTATAATATTGTTATTTTTTCCTGCACAAAATATGTACTACACAAAATATTTTCTACACATAATATTTGCCCAATTGAATTTAATACAGTTATGTTTTTCCTATCCAAAATATTTTCTACATAAAATATACCCTGAACAAAAATAAACAGTAATTATTGTATCCTAAAAGTATTTTAAAAATATTGTACAAAAACTTATTCTGTCGAATATTTTTCCTACAAAATATTTCTTACAACATATTTAAAATAGTGAATAACGCTAATTATCTATCATTATTATTATTTATTATTTATTATTTATTATTTATTATTATTTATTATTTATCTACACAAGGTAGATCCTTTTTGCATTAAAATAATTATAGTTTTACTTTAAATATTGTTGCTGCTGTATGACAAATATTCTGAAATGAGTGAAGATATTCAATACAGGCATATTCTACACGAAAATTTAGAGTGTGAAATTTTTTCCTGACGAAGCAAAGTTTACACAAATTATTTCTCATGAGTGAATATAGAAGACAAGGTCAGTTATGCTTTGAGTGTAAGTGATTAAGTGAACACAATAATTGAGAATATTCTTATAATAAAATATTAATGTGTAATTCTGTATAGAATATATTATGTGTAAAAAATATTTTACAGAAAAGTTTTTTGCACAATTAAAAAAATATATTTTCAAGATAAAATAATTAAAATTTATTTCTATGCAGGATATATTCTGTGTAGAGAATATTTTTTGTAGAAAAAATATAACGATATTAAATTTTGTGTAAGAAATATTATGCGTAGAAATTATTTTCTGCAGGAAAAATATAACAGTATTAAACAATATTGAAGACTGTGTAGCAAAGATTTTGCCTAGAAAATATTTTTGGTAGAACAAAAATAACAGTATCAAACAATATTAAATTCTATGTATGAAATATTATGTGTAGAAAAAATTTTGTGTAGGAAAAATGTAAGCGTATTTTTTTCTGTGTAGTATTTTGTGTAGAAAATACTTCGTGCAAGAAAAACATAATCTGCATACGTTTTGTACAATGTAATTTATGTAAAATAAATTTCTGTAGCAACAGCGTTTTCCTTCATGGGGTTGATGTATAAAAAATAATTATTTGCTTGTGTTCATAACTAATTAAGAAGAGAAATGTTAAGTTGCAACTTAATTCACTCATTATTGACGATTCTAAATAAAATCCACACAAACATGTTTGTTTTTCATGGTAAACACGTGTTGAACTTTATGGGGCATTGCAAAATCTTTTAATATCATCTTTTTTGAAAACGCATTAATTTTGTTATGGATTTAAACGAATTCAAGGGTAATATGCAAGCAAATTTTAGAAAATAAAATTTGGACCACCCTAATATATATATACATATATATACACAGACTGTCCACAAAGTAACGAAACAGCTAAATAATATTCCAGGTAAAGTATTTTTTTTCAAACTCAAGGTCATTATTGGAATAGTTTTTAACGAGTAATCTAGTGATGACCTTGAAGTTGACCTTGAGCTTGACGCGGAAACTTTACAATTTTGTTGTAGATTTTGGTATGGAATCCATAAAAAAATACGTTATAAGAAAGAAAATTAAAGTTTGGTAAAAGTACGATTAAAACAATTTCTACAGATTTTGAATGTTCAAGAACGTAATTAAAAACTTATCTAGAGTCAGATTTAAACGATTTCACATTTTTCCCAAGATTTTAAAAGCTGACTTTCCACTCTGGTGTCCTGAACTAAAACTTTTCTAGAACAAGAAAGCCCAGTTGAGGGAGGAAACTAAGATAAATCGTCTTTCAAAAATGTCCCTGAAAATAAAGTTAAAAAAGTTTCCAGACCAAGCAATTTACATGACGAGTTTACTCTTCAAAGTAAATTAAATCAAGAAAAAACGAAATTTTTTTCACTTGAGGCACAAATATAGTTACAACTTATTATCATTTATGACTGTCTTCCTTAAATTAGAGAGCGAATAGGAAAATAATTTTTCGAATATAATTTTGGGTTAAATGCAAATTTTGAGGATTGTTCAAAAAATATTTTCTTAATGGTAGAGATAGAATAACAGATAGCCTTTTTTCAGGTTCCACTATTCCTCCCGGAAAATGTGAATATTCGTACTGAAATTCCGGCACGTGTGAATATTGCCAATAATCAACAGCTCTGAAGTATTCCCTTTTTTCTTGCCAATTAAAGATCATCAATTTTGTCGTTGATAACAATATACTGCTTTTAATTTTTTTTTAAATTCTATTTTAACGAAATTTTAATATTCCAAACTTTTTTCATAGTTTCTCTAATCTGTAAAATTTAATATTTTGAATTCGAGAAAAAATTAAAGCCCTCAGGTTTTTTATGACTACCAAGCCGTATCGGAAAAATTATTCTTTTATATTTTTAGGCAATTTTTGTTATGTGAATTTTCAACTTAAAAGGGTTTTAAAATCAAAAATGGAATAGTTTAACTTTTAGTTATCAAAAGTAAAGCTAAATCCCAGAATTTTTTTTTTAACAAAATAGTTAAGTTTTACACCAAAGAGATGACTTTTTAATTAAAATGATAAATATTCGAAACAAAAACTGAAGTTTTAAGAAAAGGGTTAAATTTTCAACCATAAAAAATTCTTTAGTCAAGAAAGAAAAAAAATCAACCCAAATGTTGAATTTTCAAGCCAAAGGGCAAATTTTCTACAAAACAGTTAAATTTGTAACCCGCAAATATCATATCTAAAAAAATTTAATTTTTAACCAGATAATAACATTCTGTAACCAAAAAAGATTAATTCTAGACCAAAAATACAGCAGTAAACTTTTTGACCAAAAAGATAAATTTCCACCTGACTTAATGAACTTTTAGCTCGTTTAGTAAAATTTGTAGTTAGAAATCACATTTTAACATAAAAGCACTAATATGCATCTCTGGAAATTAATTTTTTTAGGGTGGAAGAACAATTATAATTTTTCTGTATTAAGCTAAAAGCCTCTATGGCACAGAAAATTATTTTTTTTTCTTGCAAAAAGTGTATCTTCAAATTTCTATAGCTTCTCTTTTTCAAGAAAAGAGATTTTCAATATCCTTAGACCCAGAGAAAATGTTTTATTGCATATTGAATTTTCAACAAACAAAATGATTCAATTTTGAACCAAAAAGATAAGTTTTCACCTATAATTATTAATCCTTATCTAAAACAGTTCAATTTTCGGTTAAAAATTGATTCATAAACAAAAAAAAACGATTTTTTTTAAATAATTAAATTTTCAACCAAAAAGATTAATTTTTTAATGAAATGATGTATTTTCTACCAAAAAATACTATTTTTCAACAATGCACATTAATTTGAAACTAAAAAAGAAAAGTTTTTAACAAATAGATGAATTTTCAACTAAAAAAGATTAATTTTGTACTAAATAGTCCAATTTTCTTCCAAAAAAGAGACATTTTTAGCCAAAAATGGAATAGTTGAATTTTCAGTTTGAGAAATGAATTTTTAACAAACAAACGAATTTTCTTAAAAATGGTTCAATTTTCAAACAAAGAGATGAATCTTTAACTGCAATGATGAATTTTCAACTACAGCAGTTAAATTTTTAGCTAAAAAAATTAATTTTCCACGAATAAAAACTACAATTTCCAACAGAATAGTTAACCAAAGAGATCATTTTTTAAATAAAATGTTGAATCATCCACAAAAAAAGACAAATTTTCAACAAAATGCATAAATTTTCAGCTATCCATTAAAATTTGTATATAAATACGATAGGTTTTATAATAAATATTTAAATTTTGAACTGAAAAAGATCCATTTCCAGACATAAATAAAATATTCAAATTTTAAGTTAAAGAAAAACTTTTTAGCCAAAAAAAAAAAATTTTCGACTGAAAAATATCAAAATTTTTAAACTACAAGATGCATTTTTGAAAAAATGATTAAATGGTTGACTTAATTACAATAATATCCAAACTAATAGTTGCATTTCAAACCAAAAAAGATGAAATTTTTACATAAAGAGCTCGATTTTTTAATTTTCAGCAAAATAATTAATTTTTAAAAGAATAATAGAATTTTTAACCATAAAAATATGAATTACTAACTGCAAAGATTAATTTTCTGTCGATAAGGACCAATTTTTAACAAAATACATGAATTTTTAAAATAAAACGATAAATTTTCAACCTGTGAAGATTTATCAGTCCAAGAAAAATAAATGATCCAAATTGTGGAACTTTCAATCCAAAAAGCTGAATTTCTACAAAATTATTTGATTCTTAACGCAAAAACATGAATTTTGAACATGAAAGTTCATTTCCAAGCCGAAAAGACGAATTTTTTATTCTGGAAATTATTTTTTCTTTCTAAAAGTGATTCTGTAGATTTACCTTGTTCCGATTCCCATTTCTGGAAGATTCAGAACTTTCTAGGAGCAACCCACCCACAACAGATGACTTTCGAAACACTCGTTGAGTTTCTGAAGCTTAAGAGGGCGCTTTACTTTTGTGGAGTCTGTTTTTTTCTTTTTAATTTTTGTTTTAAATTAACACTTATGTAAAAAATTATACTGTAATTCTTTTGCAGGTGGAAAGGACTTACTTACTTTTAAATAATGTTTACGTACTTAATTTTTGGTATCTAACTTTTTTTTAAGCCTATATACTTATTTCTCTTTAACTACCCTCTAATTTTGTGTCAACAAATTGTAACTCAATATTTTTATTTTTATTTTTTTAACACACAGTCATTTAATGTCAGCTTACGCTAACAATAATACAAAAGTCGGGCCGGACAACTTCATCATGTATTCAATAAAATACATGATAAATAACATAATTTATCAGTTGATATATTTTTCCAAGCACTCTCATAAATTTCGCTTTGATAACAATGGAATTTTTTACTTTGCTCTTTTTCATCGTTCTTAACTAGTGCTTTCAGGTAAAAAAATTTAGTTACAACTTTTTTTTTGTTTTTTAACTTAAACACTATTTATTATATGCACTAAAACCACGTTTCTTTAAAGAAAATATATTTTTCCGAACATCTTTTTTTTTTTTTAATTTTTGTTATTTTATATCTCGATAATTTTCTTATATAACTCTATTTATTCACTTCGTATTAAAGTTTCTTTTATTAAAAATGTTTTTCTACAATAAATTATTATTTGTAGCAGGCTTGAAAAGGGACCATATGAGGTACAAAACGTTGCCGGCTATACTTTCATATTAATTAGTCCTTATTTATTTGGACCTTTCAATACCGAAAACTTTTAACGACACTAACCTAATGGAAAAACTGAAGAAAGAATGCACACCAACAGAAAATTATTTCAGAAAATTTTGAATTTGTGGTTGGGAAAAAAATTCTAACTTTTCTATATTATGTTACCTCTATAGTTCTGAAAATCATTTTTTTCACCTTTAAAAAATGTTTCTTTTGATCAACTTATTCGTAAAAATTAATTAATCTTAATTAATCTTGAAAATTGTATTATTGTGATACATAATTCACAATATCTTCATTTCATAAAAAAAACGTTACAAATAGTTGAAATCACCAAGTCATCTCAAAAATAATTTTCCTTACAAAAAAAAAATGTATAGATCAAGCAAAAAAATATTGAAGAATTAAATAAATGAAACTTAAATTTATTAAAAAAGTTAATTTTTTTAGAAATAGTTTATAATATTTATAATTTCAAGATAAACTTTGTAAAATAAATCAAATGAAATAATTTTTTAAAAAAATTATTTGAATGAATTCAATAAATGTTAAGCTAAACCGATTATGAATTTTCAACCTCTGTGGAAGTTTTTTCTATTTTAAGGATTTTGAAATGTGATTTATTATTAATAATGTCCAAAATTAATTTAGCTGCAAATTCCTGTTTTTAATATGTTGCCAATATCATTGGTTCTTTATCAACGTTATTTGTTGCCAGATCAAGGATAAATTATTAGTTCAGCTATAAATTTTCTTTCGTGATGATATTAAATCATAACCTGCTCTTGGAAAAAAATTCATTCAACCTGAACCCAGAACAATAATTCTTCATTCTAAGATAAATTCTCCTTGTCATCATTTACGCGAAACAGCAGGCAATGAAGACTCACCCTAATTCTCCTTATCTGAAGAATTTAGTAGGAAGGAAATGGTGGATACAACAAAACCTTTTCCCTTCCGAATGTCGTCAGAATGTCAAAATGAATTAGAGTTGAAGATAGGGTAGGAAAGGTGGATAGCCAGTCAGGGTTATTGTCTTAGTCGTTTTTTTCTGATTAATTTAAACCAGGTTTGCGAATTTTTTTGATGTTAAGAATTATATTAGTTTTGATAACTGGTCTGATATTTAAAGAAATGAGAAAAAAATCTTCCTCAGCCCGGATTTGAACCCGGAATGCCACTATGCATGAGTAGAGCGTTAACTAATTACGCCACCGAGGCATCATTTTCCTAAGGTTTGCGAACTGAATTAATATAATCAAATAAGAAAATCCAACTATTTTGGTCAAAAATTAATTTTTCGTTGTTGAAAAGTCTATTTTTATATTTCTGGTTTGGAATCCATCTTGTTTGGTTAAAAATTCTACTATTTGGTCTAAAATTGAATTCTTTTGTTAAAAATTCAAAAATTTTAGTAGTCATCCTTTCTAGGTAGAAAAGCATCTTTTTTATATAAAATTCCATTTCTTGGCTTAGAAATGTAACTAGTTTAATATGAAATTTAACTATTTGGTAAAAATTAAACTTTTTTTTTTAATATTCATACTTTCAGGTTTAAATTCAACGTCTCTGTGATAAATTCGTCTTTCTGGCTTAAATATTGAACATATTGATTGACATTCTTTTTTTTTTTGACTGAAAAAGATTTCTTTGCTAAATATGCAACTCTTTTGTTTATAATTTTTTTTTGATTCAAAGATTCAAAATTTTAGTTAAAACTTTTTTTTCTTGACTGAAAAACATTTCTGGTTGAAAATGTAACTCTTTTGTTGAAAATTTGTCTTCTTGGTTAAAAAATTCAACAATTTTATTGAAATTTTTTTCTTTCTTCATTGATAAATATTTCTTAGTTGAAAATGTAACTCCTTTGTTGAAAATGCATTCTTTTGGTTTAAAGTGCAAACATTTATTGACATTCTTTTTTACTAGAAAGCATTTTTTGCTTAAAAATTTTACTCTTTTGCTAAAAATCCGTCTTTTTGGTTTAAAAAATTTAACAGTTCAATTAAATTGTTTTCTCCCTTGACTAAAAAATATATCTTGGTTCAAAATTTAACTCTTTTGTTCAAAATTCGTCCTTTTGGTTTGAAAAGTTCTCTCTTTTAGTAGAAATATTATATTTTTTGGTTCAAAATGCATAAGCCGGGTTAAGAATTGGTTTAAGAATTCAAATTTTTTCAAATTTGTCTTTTTTATTTAATGTTGAACTATTTTGTATAAAATTAATTCTTTTAAAGATTTACCATTGCAGGTGAAAATTCAACTTATTGTCTGTAAATTAATATTTTTATTGAAAATTTATATTTTCGGGTTGGAAGTGCAACTCTTTTGTACAAAATTCATTTTGATTAACATCAAACTATATAATTAAAAATTTAAGTTTTTGATTAGAAATTAAATTTTTTTAAATTATATTTTTGGGTTGGAAATTTACTTTTTTTTGTATAATTCGACTTTAAGGCTACAAAATTCATCAATTTTGGTTAAAATTTAACTATTTGGTTGTAAAATAATAATTTTCCGTTAAAAATTCAACAACTTGGTTGAAAGTTTAACTATTTTCTTTAAAATTTATTTTTTTAAATTCGTCTTCATTGGTTAAATTTAATTGTTTCGTTTTAAATTACACTCTTTTTTGGTGTTAAATTTTTTTTCTTTTTCGACTGATAATTTTGTTGGTTAAAAATTAACATTTTCGGTTGAAATTTAGCCCCTTTTAAATTGAATATTTCACAATTCTTTGTAAAATTTTTTTCTTGACTGAAAAATATTTCTTGGTTAGCAATTTAAATCTTCTTGAAAATTAGTCTTTTCAATTTTCAATAGTTTCGTTCAAGTTTTTTTCTTTCATGGATGAAAAATATTCCATGGGTGAAATTTCAATTTTTTGTCAAAAATTCGTCCTTTTAGTTAGAAAATTACTCTCTTTTGCAAGAAATAGCATCTTTTGATTAAAAATGCAAATGCCGGGCTGAAAATAATTTTTTTATGTTTAAGAATTTAACTTTTTTTTAAATCTTCTTTTTTGCATAAGCTCAACTGTGTTTGGTTTCAACTAAAAATCTTGTTCGGTTAAATATCAACTATTACATGTTTCGTTAATAATGCATATTTTTTAGTTGAAACATCAACTACTTGGTTTTAAGTTGAACTATTTCGTATAAAATAAATTTTGTGGTTAAAAATTAGGTTTTTACTTTAGAAATAAAACTTTTTATTTTTGGTTTAAAAATGTATTCCTTATGAGATAAAAATTAATATTTTTGGTAGTGGATTTGTATTTTTGTCTAGAAAATTAATCATGTTTGCTGAAGAATCATCTTTTTCGTTAAGGATTCTACTATTATGTTGAAACTTTTTTTTTAGGCTGAACATCTTATTATTCTGTTAAAAGTTTGTTTTTTTTCACTAAAATGGTACTATTTTTCTAAAGTCATATTTTTTAGTGGAAGATTCAACTGTTTTGTTAAAAATTCATCCTTTATGATTAAACATTCATCTTTTATGGTAGAAAGGTAATTTCCCTTGGCAAAAAATTTATCTTTCTTGGTCGAAAATTAACTTTTTTGTTGAAAATACAACTGTCTTCAGAAAAATTCGTCTATTTTGTTACAAATTTGTCTCTTTTGCTTTAAATTTGAGCTTTTGGTTGTTGATCCAACTGTATGGTTAAAAATTACTCCATTTTTGTTGTTCGAAATTCGTCTTTTTGGCTTCAAAGTTTATCTCCTTTTGGTAAAAAATCTTTTTTATCTGAAAATCCAAGTATTTTACTGAAAATGCAATATATTATGACTTGAAATCTTAGAAAGTTAAAGCGTTTTATATTTAATTCAATGTGGTATCTACATTAATATTATATAAAAAATTCATTCTTGTATTATTTTCCTGTTTTCGTGAAAAATCACTCTAACGCGGTGATCCTCATGACATGGATATTCCGTTTTCTTGAATTATGTATAAATTTTTTTTTTATTTGAAAAACCATTGGTGTCAAACTTCAGACAATAGCGATAAATACCGTCAAACAGGGTGATTTCGGGCATATAAAGTAAGCCCAGTCATCTCAAAATTTCCTAAACTAATAGGATAAATTATTCAAGACTGTTACAAGAATCTGGAGTCAGAGCCAGCCTTAACTGGTTCAAAGTTCTGGTTACAGCCACCCAACCTAAATAATTCAAACTATTAATTAAGAAGTGTTCGAATTTACGCTACATGTCTGAAATTACCCCCCTTAACAGTACATTTTTTAATATTTCTTAGTAGTGTAGCAATTCAGATTGATCACACACAAAAACAGTTTTGATAAAACATCAAGTTCACACACCTTTAGAATATTCATTTTCCAAATCCATTGTGAATGAGATTTTTTTTGTTTCCATGGTTCCTGATTATCAAGTTGGTTTTCATAATTTGAACAAAAATTTTGTAAGACACTCAAACTTTTTTGCTGTGTAGATTTTTGAAGTCTAATATTTCAATATTTTTAATTCTTGACTCCTTACTGAAGCTTCTATTTAAACTGACGATTACTTAGGCAGATTGTCAACTAAACATACTAAAAACGCAGAATAAACATGAAATCTGG
>JAUELO010000179.1:38008070-38019281 GCA_032357855.1 Amphibolips quercusostensackenii | reverse complement strand
GCTAGGCCGTAAAGGTACACCGCCTTATCGCTATGATTCTGTTTATTCACGCTTGACTTACCACAAATTACCTTCTATTCCTGCCTGGCGGCTTCTCTCGCCCTAGTCGGCGGTGCGGCGTCAATTCCCGGAAGGCAACTAGCCAGGGACCAACTATTCAGGTTCGAATATCGTTGAATTTTCTTATTGGGTTTTATTAATTCAATTTTCATTTAAGCGATAAAACGAGAAACAGAGGAAAAGGAAAGTTTCTTAAAAACAGGGTATAAGAGAAAAATTGTTTGAAAAGGGGAAAAAGGGGGAGTAGGGGAAAGAGTGTGATATCTGAAATATGAAATTGGTTGAAAAAAATTTCAAACTGTCGATGAACTGTATTGTTGCAGGGTCTTCTTTAGAAATATTTACAAACTCTGTTTAAATTTATTATCCGGAAACGTACATAATTTTATCGAAGCTCGTAACTTAACGTTACAAAGGTAAAGTCAGAAAAAAAAAATTTGTAACCTAGCGTTGTTATTGCAACAAAAAAGTCGGTAATATGACATAGGATAATATGGCATACGCGACAATATGGAATTTACGGCAATATGTCACATGATGTAATATGAGACATGCCGTAACGTGGCACTTTGGGTCTATGTTTTTGGTTAAGGTAGTAAATTTATAGTAATTAAAGTAAAAAAAAAGATACGGTTATATAATATGGGGTAACGTGACACGTGGTGTCATGTGACACATGGGATTATGTTTTTCGTTAGGGTAATATATTTTGGATAATATAGAACATGGGGTTATCTAGAAACGGTGCGATATAGCACACGAGGTAATGCAGCACATACAGTCTATGTTTTTTGCTAGGGTAGTATAGTCAGTTCAATATTGTACTATCTTTTTTTTTTTAAAAACTGTGCAAAATTAGGGATATGCTTCTGGCTAAGTTAGAATATGAGATAAAATATTGTACTATCGTTTCCAAAAACATACATGCAAATTACATACGCATTTCCGCGAAGTAAGAAGTTATCAGTACAATCAACATATTTTGTGAAATCAAAATTTGGCAATTAATTCTAAAAGATATCTTAATTTTTTAATTTATCAAATGAATAAAATTACAGAAGTTTCAACAATGTCTTCAAAGCGGAAGAAATAAAAACTTCGAGATATTATGAATAATAATAAGAATTTAAAAAAATCTTGTCTACTAAGATTTTTATATTAAGGGAAAACTGGTTTAAACCTTTTTAAGTTTTGATTTCTACAATAAAAAAATATTTCTCTGTTCTTGGCCCAAAAATAGGCTTTACTGGTTTTTTTTATTTTTAATTTATTCTTAAAGCTGTTTACTGCTATAACAAAACACATTTCATGATTTTATTTTAAAGTTTCCATCACAGTTATTTTATTGAATGGATACAATTTTAACAAATAGTGCGGAAAAGTTATAATATGAGGGGAAAGTCCATTGTGCCGTACGTAGTTACACTCGAAGAGTTTTCTGAGGTGAGCTTATTGTATACTAAGATTTTTCTACGTAATCGATATTGAAAGGAAAACAAAAATACTCTGCAAACTGAAAGAAAGTGCGGAAACCGTTTATGCACTTTTTATTGAAAATGTCATGGGAATCTGGACATCAAGGCACTGCAAAATGTTTCCTTTAGTGAATTGGCACAATCTTCTAATAATAAAAATCATATAAGCATTCTCTCTTATTTTAGGGTCGTGCATAAATTACATAGGGGGCTATTGAAAAACTACATCATGATATTTTTAAAACACCTCTCCTCTTTAAGAATAAAATTTGTCTTCCATTTTATCTTATAAGCGCCTAAAGTAAAACACAAAATATAGAAACGTAATATTTTAATAAACTTTACAGCTCAAAATTCTAGCCCTCGAAACAGGGCAAATACGGTGATTTTATACAAATATAGAGAAATAATAAGGAAAAAATTATTATAAATATTTGTAATTTTATATCAAAATCAATTTCTTCAGCTGAAGACTTAAGTACTTTGTTAGAAATTTTTTCTTCGTTTCTGAAAGTAGATTAATGTTTTTCATGAAAATTAATTGTTTTTCAGAGGAAAATGTAAATATTTGGTAAAAAATTGAATTATTTTGTTTAAAATTCGTCTTTTTTGGTGGATATCAATTTTTGTTCTTTTGTTGATAGGTGAACTGCTTTCTTATAAATTCGTTTTTGTGTGAAGATTCAACTGTTTTTCAAAAACATTCGTCATTTTCACTTAAGAATTTCGCAATATAGAAGGAAATTTAACAATTTGGTAACAAATTTTACTATTTGGTCAAAAATTGAACTACTTTGTTAAATATTCATTTTTTTAGTTGATGATACATCATTTTAGTTAAGAATCCATTTCTTTGGATGAAGATTTAAGAATTTCGTTGAAAATTTATTTTTTTCTTTTTAGAAAATTATTTTTAGGGTTTCGTACCTTTAAAGTTTCAGTCTGGTGTCCGTCCGTCCGTCTGTCGAACAACCCAATATGGACATAGGGCGCAAAGGTGACATAGTGCCCAAAACTGACATTGGGCACAAAACTGACATAAGGCCTTAAATTGACATAGACGTAAGATTAGCAGAACTAGAAATAATCATAGGGTCCAAAGTTGATATAGGACACAAAATTAACATAGTACACAAAATTGATATAGGGACAAAAGTTGACATAGTGCTTAAAATTGACATAAACCCCATGTGGACATTGGGCCCCAATTTTTTTGTAAATTTCAATTTGAGCTTTCATGCTAAATTAAAAAAAATAATTAAATTTTTAAATTAAAAAAAGTTAATATTTTTTTAAATATTCTATTAAAAACTTAATTAACGTCTTGATATGCTACAAAAACGTTTTTTGTAGGCGCCCGGTGCCAACTTTGACTAATTTTTTTAACTAAAAATTTAGCTATTAAGTTTTCAGTTAAAAATTTATCTTTTTTACTTAAAAATTGAACTATTTGGTTGCAGATTAATGAATTCTGTTACAAATTCGTCTTTATTGGTACAAAACTAATCCTCTTGGTAGAAAATTAGTCTTTTTTTGTAGAATATTATATTTTTTGTTTAAGTATGCAACTGTTTGGTTAAAGATTGATAATCTGTTTCAGTGGGTTCAAGTATCTCGTTACAAAATCGCTTTCTTGTTTATATTTAACTGAAATTAATTCAAAATTAAAATTCAATCATTTGGTTGAAAATTGACTTTTTTGTTGTAAATTCATATTTAGCGAATGACGATTCAACTGTTTTGTAACAATTTTTTTTCAATGAAAATTCAACTATTTCAAACTTGGTTTAAAATTGATCTTTTTTTAGTTTAAAGATTCAACTGGTTTTGATTGGAGATATAAATCTTTTTGGTAAAAATATCAACAATTAAATTTTTTTTTAATACATCTTTTTAGGTTGAAGATTAAACTCCTTTGCTAAAAGTTGAACTTTTTTCTAATAAATTTATTTTTTGGCTCAAGATTTCTAATTTTAGATGCAAAATCATTGACTTGGTAAGAAATTAATCGGCCTTGATTAAAATTTGTTTTTTGGTTAAAAATTATTTTTTAACTGTCAATTTAGTTATTTGATTGTAAAATTAACTATTTAGTTGAAAATTAACTTTCTTAGTAAAAATTCCTTGTTTCGGGTTAAAAATTCAATTGTTTTAAAGAAAATCCATTTTTTCGCTTTAAAATTCAACTGTTTTGTAGACATCATTCATTTTAGTTTACTTTTTTTTTTTAAAATTTAACTTTTCCATACTTGTTTAAAAACTGATCATCTCTGTTCTGAAAATTCAACTATTCGGTAGAGAATTCATATAATTTGTTGAAAATTCACCAATTTTGGTAGAAAAATAATCTTTTAGGTTAGAAATTCAACTAGTTGCTTTAAAATTTATGTTTTTATTGAGAATTTGTCTTTTTTGGTAGAAAGTTATAATTCTTGTTTAAAAATTTATCTTTTTGTTTGAAAATTCAACTTATTCTTATTTGAAAATTCATCTTCTTTGTTTTCAAAGTTGACCTACTTTTTTAATTCATGAGAAACAGCAATTTTTAGGTTTACGAAAAAAATATCTTTTGCAAAAATTACCTAAGATGGGGGGATAGCGGTCAAAACATACGCAATTCAAAAACATTAGGCTCAGACCCTTTTCAGTTAGAAATTAGTTGTAAAATATTAATATACTCATCGAAAATCTATGCACGGATAATAAAATAACTGCGAAAGTTACCTCTGGAATTAAACTTTCCAAGGGGTCGATCAATCTGATGTAAAAATACGTAAGAATATAAGGTAATATTTGGGAATATGAGACAATATTACGAAATATACTGAAAAAGGCTACCAATGAATTTTTGGTTAAAAATTTATCTTTTTTAATTTAAAAGTGAATTATTTTGTCCAAAATTTAACAATTTCGTTCAAGAGCCACACTTCTTGGTCGAAAATTCAACTATTTTGTTAAACCTTTATTTTTTTGCTTGAAAGTTTAATAATTTAATTGCACTTTTTTTCTTCCTTGACTTACAAATTTGTTTTGCTTGAAAATTCAACTATTTTGTTGAACATTCATCTATTTAATTTAAAAATTCATCTCTTTCTGTAAAAATCTCACCTTTTTGGTTCGAATTCCAACTCTCTGGTTAACAATTAATCTGTTTCGTATGAAAATAAACCATTTTATGAAAAATTTAATTTTTTGTAGAAATATCGTATTTTTGGCTTAAAAATTTAACAATGTGGTAAAGAATTTACCTATTTCGTTGAAAATTTATTTTTTTTGTTAAAGATTCGTATTTTTTTATAGAAAATTAACTTTTTTAATTGAAAATGCAACTGTTTGGTTGAAAATAATCCTATTTTAGTTCAGGATTCAAGTAGTTTGTTGAAAATTTGTCTTTGTTCGTTAAATTCAACTGTCGTTTGTTTCATTTAAAATTTTTTTTTGTAAATATCAACTATTACATTTTTCGTAGAAAATTCATCTTTTTCGGTTAAAAATTCAATTCGTAGGTTGACAGTTAAAATACTTCCTTAAAATTTGATTTTTTTGGTTGAATATTCATAATTTTATTTGAAAAATCGTATTTTTCAATTAAATTAGCTGTGAATTTGATGTCAAGTGTTTCTGCTTTATTTGTATTTATATTTGTATGGTGCACATTTTACAAGCACTTTGCTTCCCGTTAGCAAATGGATTTTCTTCCTCATAGAGGAAGCATTAGTGATTTTTTAAGTAAGAGACAAACTAAATTCTTAATTTTGATCAATTTAGGAATAGAAATTTACAAAATAAAACAATAAAATTTTTTAATACAATGACAAATTAGACTAATCAAATTTTATATTTGAAATAGTAATTTTTCGAGATGGAAAAGGGAACTGGGAAATACTGTCACATCCTATCCCTTTTCCAAGCTTTATGATTATTTTACAAAAGTCGTCAGAACTATTTTATTTAAAAGTTCATGATCAAAAAGTATTTTCTATTCATGCATTAACTTTGAATTATGTTGATGGAAAAAGTTTTCCTGTTTACAAAAAATGTTTTTAATATTACGAATGAGCACAACTTCCTTACTCTTTAATAAAGAATTAACTTAATGAAAAAAATGTTACTATGAAAACGTTTTTTTCAAATATTGTGCATTACGATAGTTCTTTACTCTTTACCAAAATGTATCATTAATATAGGTCAATCGCTTCGTCTCGAATTAACACATCTTTTGTATTTTCACATCAACTCTAAATTGTACAGATTTTCCATATAATATAAATGACCATAACATCCTTACTCTTTGATAAAATGTATTAATGTAATAGGTCAATCGATTCGTCATGAACCTAGGAATCTTTTTCATTCTTGCATCAATTTTGAACTGTGTTAATGAAAAAAGTTTTACTATTATAACCCAATTTGTAAAATATTATAAGGTGCTAAAAAAAATGCAATAAATATTTTGCAAAAACCTTTGGTCAGTTTCAAGATATTAGCGATAAAAATTAGCCCTTCAAATTTTACCAATTTATCTGTAACCGATTTTTAATTATCGTGTTTACACAAAAGTGTAATATCCACACATTCCCACATACGTTCACACACAAAAATCTGGAAAATTGCTTAGAACTTTGTGTTAAACTTTTTTAAATTCAGAAACGTTTAATTTGATAAATTAAAAAAATTTCGAAAATGTTATCATTACAAAATTCGTTATTATTAAGAAAATGTGGTTTCTTAATTCAAAAATTATTGCCCTAAATGAAAATTTAACTCTTAGATTTTCGGTTAAAAATAATCTCCCAAGTATGAAACTTCAATTATTTAGTTGATCATTTTTTGAAACGAAACAAACATAAGCTAAAAATTATTCACACAAAATTTGTACTAACATCACATCCATTGTTTAAACTATTTAGTTAAATATGTATGGTTTTTTTTATAATCGTCTTTCAAGTACAAAATAAATCTTTATGAATGAAAATTCAACTACTTGGTTAAAAATAGATGTATTTTGTTGAAAATTCGTATGTTCTGGTAGAAATTTAATCTTCTCGGTGGAAAATTTAACTATTTTGTTGAACATTTAACTTTTTAGTTTGAAAATTCGGCTATTTCTGATCAAATTTTCTCCTATTTTATTTAAAAATGCAAGTCTCTGGATAAAAATTAATCTGCTACAATTGAAAATAAACTTTTATGTTAAAAATTCCAATGTTTTGCGGAAAATTTGTATTTTTTTGCTCAAAAATTCAACAGTGTGGTTGAAAATTGAACTTCTTGATTGAAAATGTAAGTATTTTGTTAATAATTAGTATTTTTCATAGAAAATCAGTTTTTTGTATTAAAAATTTTACGTTTTGTTGAAAATTCATCTTTTCAGGTTGAAAATTCAACACCTGGGTTAAAAGTTGAACTACTTTCTTAAAATTTCATTTTTTTTTTGAATATTTATAATTTTATTTGGAAATTCGTATTTTTAAATTCAAAAGTAATTTCTTGAACTGAAAATTCAACTATTTCGTAGAAAATTAATATAATATTTCGGAATATTTAGAAAAACTTTGGACTGTGTAGGAATATGTAAGAATATTCAGGAATAAAAATAATATGAAGAATATTCAGGAATATAAAGAATATCAAGAATATCTGGAAATATTAAAAGAACATATGGGAATATTTCGCAAGTCTGCCAGGAATATTAGAATTGTCGACTCCTCCAAAGTTTCTTAGAGCGAATGTGTAATGCTCAAGTTTTTTTAAATAAAAAATGACTCTTTCAAGATAACTTAGTATTGACTTACTGCAGTTTACATTAACTGGTTCAAAGTTTCTCTCTTCTCGAGAATGATTTATGATCTTGCGAAGGGTCCTTGTCGCCTTCGACAAGGCAGTGCCACCAACATCGATTAACTACGAAGACTGATGAAAAAAATACAAAAAAGCCGGAAGCTTTTTGCCTGGAAAGGAGATCATTTGTCTGGTATAAATGCTCTCTCGAAGAAAGAAGCTGAAAATCTCAGTACAATACATGTCCCTTTTATGAGATCGTTAAAATGTAATTTAAGATATCCTTTCTCATCTTGAGACTTTTTATGCTTGTTTCATAGTTTTTAAGCTGCATGTATTGCATTAAATTATAAAGTTTATAAATTGTCGAGTAAAAATTAAGATGTCTTTTTTTTAGTTTAAAAATTACTTCTCATAAATCTTTCTAAAATAATATATAACCAGCTGTACTATTAGTTGAACGATAATGCCGAAGCTTTCCGATAATAAACGATAATGTAGTTTTACGTCCTGGGCTTAAGTATTACCGCATTTTTAAAAATAGCTTTTATCGACCTCTGTATCAGGAAAATTAATAATTTTCCGGGGGATCGTAGATGTTTTTTAGTGAATCTGAATAAATTTTCGATTTTTCCGATTAAGGATTTTCGCTAGTAATCTCAAGCTAAAAAATAAGCATTGTTTAATATAATTTATAAAATTGAGGAAAAATAATCTTATACTGATTTGTACCGAATTCTGGAAGAAAACTGAAGGCAAAACAAGAGAAAATATTTTATGCTAAAATTGTTTATTTAGCTATAGATATATTTGGATGTGAAGAAAGTTGTCCGATCTAAGTGGAACTGAGGCAAAGTGTTGCGCTACTATAGGTATAGTAGTTCATGAGGAAAAAAATTTTTTATTTGGATAAATATTTACAGTAGAGAAAGCTTAGGGGTTTTCCTACATAAGGATAAGTGTTTTTTGACAATATACCATCTGCCTTAGCGATTTTAGCTCTTTCATTGTCAAAATAAAGGTGAAAACTGGAATATCACTTTTTTATAAAAGTACACTTTTTTGAAAACTTTTTTTAGTCTGTAAATAAAGCTTGGGTTTTTTCTTTATATATATATTGAGATTATACAGTCAAATTTAATTCTATCTAGAGTAAAATAAGTTTTACGTGCTTTTCACGTAATATCAAGTTTTTTAAATGAAATAATCCAGGCTTTCTTTCTAGGAACAAAAAAATGTAAAGCGTCCTTCTATAGAAGAAGTCAAACTAATTTTTTTCACAGTCAAATATATATATTTTTCAAAAATGCTCACGAATAATGCAAAGGGTGTGAAAAAACTATCAGAACTATATTGGACAAAATTTTGTTTGTCGCGATAAAAGAGATACAAATCGCTCAAATTAATGGTACATATATTCTCAACAACTATGTACTGTTCATTTTTATTAATAAAAAAAATTAATAAAAAATAAACAAAAGAAAAATTCACTTTTTAAGCTTAAAGCTTCTTGAGAGAAAAACTTAAACTTTCTTTTCAATTAAAATAATGAAAAAATATGCTTTTTTCTAAAAAACGTCAAATTTGTTCTGTCTTTTATTTTGAAGCTTAAATATATATTTAAAAAAAAAAAGTTATGAACACTGTAAATTTAGCGAAAAAAACTATTAAAACTGTACTGAACATTTTTCTCTTACTGTTAGAAAAATTAAAAGTTTTACACCCTCTCACTCGGTGAATATTTTTCCCATCGACAACATTTTTCCTTCATAAACTACTATCCAACAGCACAATATTTTTCCTAACTTTGACTCACATTGGATAACTTTGATTTTTCAAATGATTGCACTTGAGAAGTAATGGCCTAATTCCATTTTCTATAAACAATATTTTTGGTTAATACAATATTTTTATGAAAACGTGGGAAAATATTGTATAGGAATTGTAACTTTTACCTATAGAGAAAGCAAAAACATTAAACTCGAAACAACTATTGTTAAATAAACAATTTTTAAGCTGTCATATTGTTTAAACTGCATTTTTTTTAACTTGCGAATTTATTTATAATTTCAAATTGTGATTTTTTTAATATATCGATAATTTCTCACAATAATCATTTCTAAACTTGATGTAACTAGAGAACATCCTCAAATCTCCCAAAGAAATGTTTTTAGTGGAGACTGAACAAGGTTTGGTCATTCCTTGTTTTATTTTAAGTCAGTAAAGACTAGATATTTTTGGCTCTACATGATAATTAATATTAATATATATATATATATATATATATAAATTTTGTAAATAAATATATATATATATATAATAATGATAATAATGATATATATTTTTAAAATTAGTGATATAAACAGTAATTTCGACCAAAGGAAAGGGTCAAATCCTTTTTATTTTTGATTTTGAAATAGTAAAATTTTGCACGCACAGTATTACATTTCAGAATAAGCAATACTTTTCTATCACTTATCCCCAGTTCTATATTATTTGAAGTCTAAATAAAATTTTTACAGCAGAAGACTACCTTTTATAAGATTTAAAATTTAAAGTCTGACTTCTTGAGACTTTTAACTCAAATTGACACTTAAAAATTTCGCATTTGTATACAGGAAAATTGATTGCTTTAATTTTATTTAAGCTCATTTCCTCACAAAAACATTGTGAATTTTAGGTATGTTCGCTGTCATGATCAATGTCAAAACTGAAAAATAAATTTAATTTTTTTCAATGTTCTTATCGCTTGCGACTAAAAAGATGTGGTTCAATTTTATTTTAGAAAGTTTTTCACCGTTTTTTGGTCAAAATAAAACTTTTTTTTCAATCATAAAAAACGCATACAAACAGTAACGTTTCGCTCTAATAGTAGTCTTTTCGGCCAGTGCTGAAATATTTTTAAAAAATTGGTACATATTTTCCATCAAATATGTGACATCCTTATTTCATTCATATGAATTTTAATAATAACAATAACGTCTAAAAAACGTTTGCGAGCCGTTAAAAAAATACTGGTCGGCTTCTTGTGAGGATTGGCACTTATTGTCTTGAAATCAATGCAGTGGATATACTGATACAATATTTATATTAAAAGTCCTGGGCATCATTATTAATTTCTTTATTTAAAAAAAGGATCATACCACCGCAATGATGCAGAGTCAGTTTAAGACAACGCCCACTTTGCGCACGTTGCGCCTCACACTTTTCCGGTGGTAGTTCAAAGCTGCCTCAGGTTGCTTCCTCTGAGGCATTGAAGCGGATACAGGAAAATAAAAAAGGCCGTGAGTTTAGTTTAGATAGAATTAAAAAGAGTCGAGTCCCAGTGAGCCCAACCGCTATCCGCGGATAAGGATGAAAAGAGAAAACGTGTGGAAAAAGGACAAAAAGTGGGTTGTCAGGGGACGCAAAAGAGAATGAATTATAGAACGAGAGGAAGTGAAAAAAAGAGAAAAAGGGGGCGAAAAAAGAGAAGTTGGAATAAGAAGCATCGAGTGAAAAAAGGGAGTTGAAATATGCAAAGGGGAATAAAAAGGGGGATGAAAAAGGGAGATAATACAAAGAAAGAAAAAGAAAAGGGATCCGAGAAGAGTAAGTGTAAAGGAAGCAGAGGGCAGTCTCCCTCTGCTCCACTGAAAAAGTTTCTGACGTGTGAAATAAGAGTGAGTGATTCGATACCCGATAACACGGGAGGCGCGGACGTGGATAAGAGCTTGAGGAAAGCGATAATGCGTTAGACCTGATATAGTGTCAAAAGGGGTTGGCGGTGAGGAAGAGGATCTTGGAGGGAAAAAAAGAGGAAACACGTGCTAGAGAAAGAGAGTCTGCGAAAACCGAGTCACGTCAGTCAGATCGGTGGGTTTTGTATCGACTGACGAAGCTGAACTGAATAAGG
>JAUELO010000179.1:37988904-38005810 GCA_032357855.1 Amphibolips quercusostensackenii | reverse complement strand
CCAACATTTTATGAAAATTGAAAGCCTTCTTCTTTTGACATGTACAAGATATTTCAAAAGTAAGTACATGAAAGAACTACACAAAGTCCTGGACAGTCTAGCAAATTTTGATGAAGCGAAAACAATTTAGAGACTAAAATGTCTAAGACAGGGTAGAAAAAATTTCTCACTGCTTGTGAAAAACGACCAGTGCCGGGCAAAAAATTGGTGGTGCCCCAAGCGATATTTCATTTTCTTATTTCGACAAAGAATATTTTTTTAGCATGTTTTATTCATTTTATATTATAAATATCTCATTTGATTATTTTAAATGTTAAGAATATTTGATTTAATGTGAATTTACTTTAAATTTATTACTATATATTCGCGTCGAAAGTTCAGTGCACATTTACTTTTTGTGAGTTTTATAAGTGCTGAAAGATTGATAATATTAGTATGATATATAGATAGATAATTATATAGATAAAATATAAATAATTCTAATCACAGTAAAATTTAAGTTTCTATCATCGTAGATTATATAAGCGTGTTTATTAGGTTATGGATTCATTTACTTATTTAAAAATTCAACTACGGGGTCAAAAGTTAAACTCTTTCGTTGAAAATTATTTTAACTTTTTATTTAAACTTTTTAATTTAAAAAAATTTTTTTTTTTTTAATTCGTCTTTTTTGGTAAAAATTAATCTTCTTGGTGAAAAATTCATCTTTATTGTCGAACATTAAACTATTACATTCGAATATTCATCATCTTAGTTAGAAATTGATCTTTTTGATTTGAAATTCAACTATTCTCGTCAAAGATTTATGAATTTATTTGAAATTTATTCACTTTGTTTGAAAATGTAATTATTTTTTTATATTAGTTTTTTTGTTAACTGTTATTTTTTTAAATGAAAATTTAACTTATTCTACTCAAATATTAAAAATTTTTTTCTTTTTCGACTTTTTAATTATTTAAAATTGTTTTTTTGTTGGAAATTCGTATTTTTTGATAGAAATTAATCTTCTTGGTGAAAAATTCATCTCTTTAGTCAAACCTTAAACTATTTTATTTAAATATTCATTATTTTTGTTGAAAATTGAGCTTTCTGGTTTGTTATTCAACTATTCTAGTCAAAGATTCACAATGTCAGTTAAAATTTATTCACTTGGTTTGGAAATGTAACTTTTTTTTAAGTTAATTTTTTTGTTGAATGTAATTTTTTCAACTGAAAATTAAACTCATTCTACTTAAATATAAAAAATTATCTTCTTCTTTGCTAGTTTATTTTCTTGTCTGAAAATTCTTCTTATCGGTTAAAAATCTAAGTATGCCAGTTAAATATTTATCATTCTAGTTAAAAATTCATCTATTCGGTTGGAAATAAAATTACTTGTTTAAAGTTGAAATCTTTTGTTAAAAATTTTTTTTTAAATACATAATTTTAAATAATAATTCATTTCTTGAGTTTAAAAATGAGCTATTGAATATAAAATTGTTTGTTTATTTTTCGATAAAAGAGGAATTTTCCCAAAAATTTGATTGCATATTTTGTTGAAAATTTGTTTTCCTTTTGGTTGAAAATTATTTTTTTTCATCTGAAAATGTAACTATATCAGGTAAATATTTCATAACATCAATTAAAAAATCATTTCTTTTTTTAAACATTCATTTTTTGACTCAAAATTCAATTCCATTTTTGGTTAAAAAATAATCTTTTTCAGTTGAAAATTCATCCTTTTTTGGTAAAAATCAATCATCTTGATTGAAAATTCATCATTTTAATCTGAATTTCAATTATTTTATTTAAACATTCATCGTCTTAGTTAAGTATTTTATATTATTAGTTAAAAATTAATCTGGTTGAACATTAACTTTTTTTTATTTAAATTTGATTATTCAGGTTTCGATATACAATTTATCTTCTTTTCAGTAAAAAATAATTTTTTTAGTTTGAAAATTCAACTATTTTAGTTAAAGGTTTATTGTTTTTGTTGCAAACTAATGTTTTTGGTTTTTAAATTCAACTATTGCAGTTGGAGATTCATCAGTAAGATTGAGAATTGATGATTTAGGTTAAAAATTTGTTGTATTGACTAATAATTTAGCTACTTGGTTGAAAATTTGTCTTCTTTTATTAAAAGTTTAACTACTTCGTTAAAAAGGCATGTTTTTTTTTGTATTTTTGGGTAAAAAAGTAAATCTTGTTGTGACTAAAAGTTGAAAATTTATATTCTTCACTGAAAAATTCAAGTATTTGTTGCAAAATTCACTAACCTTGAAATTTTTCGGTGTGTTATCTCATAGAATGTTTAGAATAAATCTGAGAAATGAAAATAAATGTTTAAGCTTAGCGGGAAATATGAATATTATACTCTTATTTGACAAGGTAAATTGGAAAACTTAACCGGGAAAAACAGGAAAATGACCAGGAGTTTTAAATCGTCCGCCGAATCGTGACCCTGATTTTTTTCTAAAATAACTTGAAATATAATGTAAAACAAATTGTAATTGCGGACCAAAAAGTCAATTTTGTTAGTTATAAAACAAAAAAATGCATTTATTTTTATCTTCTCTTTCCTCTTGAAATTTAAATTTTTAAAAGTGAAATATTTTTTTTTTATATTAAATTATTTGGCAGAAAATAATGCTTCTTGTTAGAAAGTAATATTTTTTATTTAAAAATTCCACATTTTTGTCTAAAATTTATATTTCGTAGAAAATTAACTTTTTTCTTAAAAATCATATATTTGGGTTAAAAAGTCAACTGTCAACTTGTCAATCAACTGTAAAGTCCAAAAAATCCATTTTGTAAGTTATCAATGAAGATATTACATTTCTTCTTGTATTTTTTCACACTTAAAAATTCGCGAAATAATCAACATTTCCGGATTTTAGTCGGCTTGTAATGTGAGTAATTTTGTATAGGATATGACCATGAATATTTTTTGAATATAAGAAAATTTCTTTAGATAAAAGAATCTTTTTTGCTACCGGTTTTTGCGTTAGAAGACAAGCCCAATGTTACAAGTTGCAGCCATCTTCATTTCACATTGCCGACTGACGTTCGACTGTGCACATCCTGGCGCAGATGCATTTTCCCAGACTGGCTAGGACTTTCTGTAATACCAGCATGCCATTTTTCACTTCAAGAACTTATAGGAATTCCTCCGAACAAAATTCAAAATATTCGCAACTCTTCTACAATTCGTCGTTAAGTGAATTTGGCTTTTTACTTAAATTTCGTAGTAAATACATAACTCTTTTTTCTAGACTACACGGAAAAAATCTTTCCTATAAAAAGTGTAGAACTCAGTCTGGGAATCTTCTACGGTACAAAAACTTGATAAAAATTAAAGCCCTCCTTCTTTGAATATTCACAAGATATTTCAATAGTCATAACAAGAAAGAACCACATAAACTCCTCGACGGTCTAGAAAATTTTGATAAAGCAAAAACAATTTGGTGACTCTAAATTGTCTAAGACAGGCTGGGAAAAAGTGAAGAGGCAGCGAATATAATTTCCAAGACAGTCTAGGAAAGTATGAAGGGTTCTAAAGCAAAAAAAAAGTCGTACTGCGAAGCAGAACACCAGATTTGTAGTCTTTTGTTTGCATCACAGAGTCACACAGTTAACACACGAGAAACGCATTCTTCACTTATATCTAACGCACACAAACCTAATTCTATAACCTAATTTAACACCACTACATACAATGCAATGCCCTTATGCATGATATCGCACGTTGGGTATATCGGTCGAAACGGTCGTTAGATACTTACCAGCAAAATTCTCACCGCTTGTGAGAAACGACTAGTGCCGGGCCAAAAATTGGTGGTGCCTTAAGTGATATTTCATTTTCTGACTTTAACGTCGAATATTTTTTTGACATGTTTCATTTAAATGTAATATTATAGCTATCTTATTTAATTAAAAACTAAGAATTTACTTCTAATCGCAATTAAATCCAAGTTTTGATTATTCAAGTTATTTTGATCAATATAGAAAAGTGATTTCTACTTTATCTACAGTCGTAGGGTGTATAAGTGTATCTATTAGGTTGCGGATTAATTTGCTTATTTCAAAATTCAACTAATTAGTTAAAAGGTGAACTCATTTATTAAAAATTAATTCTTTGATTACACATTAAACATTTTCATTGAAAATTCATCTCTGGTTGAAAATGTAACTAATTACTCGTCAAAGATCTTTTTTTTATCTAAAAATTTAACTATTCAAGATGAAAATTTAATTTTTTGCTGAAAATATGTTTTTTTTTGTAAATAATTAGATTTTTCAGAGAAAATTAAACTATTCTATTTCTGGTTGAAATGGTATTTTTCTCCTCTTTTTCCAATTGTTATTTTCGTCTCTAATGAGCCAAAAAGTAAGGTAGTTTAGAATTCTGTTATTTCTTTGTAAATCTTTTTTAATGCTTATTTAGCATAAAATATTTTTTCATGGGCTGTGTCTAGTCGTCCCGAAAAATTGGGGCACTTGAAAAAGGAAATGAGTTAGTCGTCCCTAATTTTCGGAACGACTAGCCAAGCTTATGAAAAATATTGAACTAGTCATCCCGAATTTCGGGACGACGAGACACTTCGTTCTTCATAAAAAAATAGATTTCTGTTTGATCTTAAATTAAAAATTTATCTAATTTTATTAAAATGTCTACTATTTCGCTAAAAATTAAAATTTTTTACTTGAAAAATCAACTTTTTTTGTTTAAAACTTATTAACTTCATGAAAAATTGGCCTTTTCATAAAATATTGATCTTTGTATTTAAAAATTCCTTTTTTTAATACAAATTTTAACCATCCCAATTAAAGATTTATTATTTTAGTTGTAAATTCATCAGTTTTGTCAAAAATTAATTTCTTCAACTGAAAATTTAACTGTTCCATCTATAGTTGAAATTGATCTTTCCTAGTGAAAAATTCAACAATTTAAATAAAAATTAGTGATATTTACTAAAAAAGTTCAACTATAGTGTCAAAAATACACGGATTTTGTTAAAAAGTCGATTTTTTAATAGAAAATCGTCTTGTTTGAAAGTTATTCTTCTTGTCTAAAAATTATTTTCCCTGGATAAAAACTAAAGCATTCTATTTAAATATTAATAATTTCAGTTGAAAATTCATTTCCCAGATTGGAAATGAAATGATTTAATTAAAAGTTGAAATCTTTTTTTTTTAATTAATTTTGTAAATTGGTAATTTTAATTAAAAATTTATTTTTTAGGTTAAAATATGAGCTATTTGATTACAAAATTTGTTTTTTCTTACGATGAAAAGGCGCTTTTTCTGAGAATTTAGCTGCATATTTTGTTGAAAATTTGTTTCCTTTTTGGTTGTAAATCATATATATTTTTTTCAACTGAAAATTTAACTATTATACCAGTTTAACATTTCATAATATTAATTAAAAATTCATTTCTTTTGTTGAACATTCATGTTTCTACTCAAAATTCAATTATTCCATTTTTGGTTAAAGAATAATCTTTTCAGTTGAAATTTCATCTTCTTTGGTAGAAATTAACATTCTTTGTTGAAAATTAATCTTTTTGGTCCAAAGTTTAATGATCTCATTTAAATATTTATCATCTTAGATGAATATTTCATAGTCTTGATTAAAAACTTATCTTTTTGGTTAAACATCAATTTTTTAAATTTAAATTGAATTATTTAAGTTTTAGTTGAAATTTTTTTTTCAGTAAATATTAATTTTTTATGTTTGAAAATTTAACTATTTCAGTTAAAGAATAATTGCTCTTGTTAGAAATTAATGTTTTTCGTTTAAAATTGAACTATTCCGGATAAAGGTTAATTATCAAAATTGAAAATCTATGAGATAGGTTAAAAATTAATTTTATTTACTAAAAATGTAACTATTACATTTTCGGTTGAAAGTTAATTTTTTTTAGTTCAAAATTCAACCATTTAGTTGAAAATTTATCTTCTTTCATTTAATATTCAACAATTTCGTTAAAAGGTGATGTTTTTTTAAATTGTATTTTTTTGGTAAAAAACTAATCTTTTTGTTTGAAAATTCATCTTTGTGGTTGAAAATTCAAGCATTTCAGTTAATTATTTATCATTTTAGTTGAAAATTGATCTTTTTAGCTTAAAATTTAACTATTCTAACTAATTTTTTTGACCGAAAGCTTAACTTTTTTATTTTTGTTGAAAATTGATATTTTCACTAAAAAATTCAAGTATTTGTTTTAAAATTAAGTTACTTTGAAATTTTACGCTTGCAGTCTTGAAGAATGCTTAGAATAAACGTAATAAATTTAAATAAATGTTTAAGTTTTGCGGCAAATATGAATATTTTGTTTTTATTTGACCAGACAAATTGAAGAGCTTAAACGAGAGAAACCGGAAAATTGGAATTGTCCCCTGTATCGCTACCTGGATTATAATAAAAGAAGTATAATAAAAGAAGATATTGCATTTATTTTCGTCTGTTTCTTATTCCTAAAATTGAAATCTGAAGAGGTAAAATACTTTTTGAAGTTTTGAACTATTTGGCAGAAAATAACCTTTCTTGTTAAAAATTCTATTTTTGTGTTGAAAGTTTCACATCTTCTGCCAAATTCATATTATTCACAGAACTCTTTTTTCTAGACTATTCTCGAGAAGTACAAGACTCGTTTGCATTTAGCATTGAAAAGTTTGAAATCTTTCATAAAAGTCATTCAAGATCTCCAACATTTTGGTACTTGTCCAAGACCCCTGGACTAATTCTACACTTCTTATAAGACAAATTTTCTTCGTGTACAGTTAAGCTCCTTTCCTATATAGAATCAACACATTTGAAGTTGCCCCACAGCAAATTGGGGATAAGGGGAAGTAAAACAAATCTATACATCTAGAATTCTACTTATAGGTACATTGGAATATTAGACGACAATGACGAGAAATTACCTTCAAAAACAAAGGATACCACCAGCTGGTTCTGAGAAGCAGACTCTGTTATTCCCAATGTGCTATAGTGACCAAGGTTGTTGAGCAAAGTAGCGAACTTTGGCTTGGAGAAAACTTTCCCAGTTTGTAGAACTTTGAGACGGCTTACCACATGGTTGCAGTATAAGCTTCTCTGATCTTTAAAGCGCATTTGATGGATCCTGATAAGAGCTGATCGATGCGACTAATGCTTTAGCTAAGCTTTCAAGAATAAAATCTAATCCATCATGTCGCAGATGTGAATAATATAAAAATATAAAAAATTGTTATTATATTCACTATGGAACAAAATGTTTAACTTATAATTAAGCTGTAGCTATCAAGATTCTTGAGTTTAGTGTAGATCTGCTGACAAAAATTTACACTTAGTGTAGTGGTCGTACGTCTGAGATAAACTGGAAATCAGGGAAAAGTCAGGGATTTTGAAAAAGAAAGTGTATACACGTAAGAAAAAAACCTAGCTATCTGTACTAGAATTTTGGTACAAATAGCACTTTTTCCAGATTTATTTGTAATGGAAAAATCCGGGTATTTGTGCTTGAATTTCAATTTTCGTGAACACGGCCTTTGATACAAAATTCTCAAAATTGAGGGAATTTGTATAAAAGAACTGTCAAGGATAATGAATTAAAAATTTTCATAATTCAATTTAAAATTTTCATATTTTAATTTGAAATTTTTATATCTCAATTTGAAATTTTTATATTATAATTTGAAATTATTTCATTCTGTTTATAAAAGATCCTATGTAAAATATTTACAAAATAAAGATTTTGGTCTTTGAATATTAATAGTCAGCAAAAATAAAAAATTAGGCAAAAAAAATTAAGAGATTTTAAAAATAAAGTTTTACGGTTATCCTGATAAAATATTTTTGTTAGCAATTTATTTGCCTTGTATTTCTATTTTTATTTCTTTTTTTACATTTGCTTCCTCCTGACGATAATATTTTCAGTTCCAAAGCTCATTATATTGATACAAATTTGACCATTTTTTTTAAAGTCGTCCTTTTTGGCTGAAAATTAAACTGTTTCGTAGAAAATTTATCTTTGTTAATTACAAATTCAAATATTTTGGTAGAAAATTACCTTTTTGTTGAAAATTTATATTTTGGTTTTAAAAATTCTTTTAAAATCTTTCTTGATCAAAATGTAACTATTGGTAAAAAACTAACCTTCTTGGTTCTTCATTTCTAATTTTTTGTATAAAAATGCAACTGTTGCATTTAAAATTGACTTTTTATCGAAAATTCATATTTTCTAATTAAAAATTGAACTTTTTTACAAAAAATTTCTCGTTTTGATCAAAAATTAAATTAAAATTCAATAAAAAATTAAATTAAAATGAAATAAAATAAATTTTAAAACAAAATTAAATAAAAACTAATCTTCTTGGTTGCAAATTTCTCTTTTTGGTTTTAAAATTCACTTCTTTTGGTAGAAATTTTATATGTTTTGGCTTAAATATCAACTATAACATTTTTTATTAAAAATTGATCTTCATATTATAGGTTGAAAATTCAACTATTTCGTTAAAATTCAACTATTTTGTTGAAAAAAATAAAATTATTTTTTTTAGAATTTAACTTTTTTTCAATTCGTCTGTTTGGGTTTAAAATTTAATTATTCTGGTAGAAAATCAAATTTTTGATGAAAATTCATATTTTCGTGTTAAGAATTCACTTATTTTGTTGAAAATTCACCTTTTTAGGTAGAATTCCACTGTTTTTAACTTGAAACAAATATATTTTCTGGTAGAAATATCAACTTCATTTACTTTTTCACGTATCCCCTTTGGTTGAAAATTAAAATACTGAGTTGAGGGTTGAATTCCTTTATTGAATTTTTTTTTTGTGAAGATTTATCATTTTAGTTCTAAATTGATTTCTTAAGTAGAAAGTTCGAATATTTTGTTAAAAAATGGTATTTTTGAATAAAATTCGTCACTAATCTTTTTGGTAAGGACTTTGTTATTTTTTGGTTAAATGTGGAACTGTTTGAATAAAAATCAACTTTTTTGTTAAAAATTAATATTATCTAAGTAAAAATTTAACTATTTTATAGCAAATGTGACTTTTGATTTGAAATTTCAATAATCTGGATAAACTTTTCTTTCTTGCTTGACTAAAAAAACATTATTTGATGAAAATTCGTCTTTTTGGTTGAAAAACTTATCATTTTCGTTAACAATCAATATCCTCGGTTAAAAATTTGTCTTCTTTGTTCAGAAATTTACTTATTTAGTAGAAATTTCATAAATTTAAGTTGAAATATCGACTATTACACTTTTTGTTAAGAATTCATCTTTGTTGATTGAAAATTCAACTATTTCGTTAAGAACTCAACTTTTTTCAAATAAATTATTTTCTTTAAAATTCAACTCTTTGCTTTAAAATGTAACTTATTTGTTGAATATTCGTTATTTTTTGTTGTTGGAATATCAAATATTACCTTTTTTGTTAACAATGCCTCTTTTTGTTGAACATTCAACATTTTAAAATAAAAATGCACCTGTCTCCTGAAAAATTTATCTTCTTGGCTTAAATCTTTAACTATAAGGTTGTAAATTTAACTATTTGGTTAAAATTTCAACCATTTTGCAGAAAATTTACTTATTTTCTTAAAAATTCAAGTATCTTGAAAAAATCAACTTTTTTAGTCGACAATTCAAATGTTTTGTTTAAAATTAGTCTCTTTGGATAGAAAACTTTTCCTTTTTGATTGACAAATAATGTTCTTTGTTAGGGATTTAACTGTCTTCTACTAAATTAAATAATTTTCTTAAGAAATTTAATTGATTTAAATAAGTTATTTGTTAAAAATTGTATTTTAAAAATGTTACAAGATTAGAATAGTGAATGAAATTTTTTAAAAATTAAGTTTTTTGGGTACCCTAAACTATAGAAGTTAGGTACGAATTTATTATTAATGCAATTTATTGCAGCCAATTAAAACTAAATGACTTTTAAATTACAAATTTACTTTTTGAGAATGAAATTCTTCAGATTTTTCATTTTTCTTTCTCATAGAGAAAGCTTTGTAATGGTAACATTTTCTCAAAAATTTTAATTCATTTAATTAAATATTATTCAATTAAAAAATGTCTAATACATTGTTCTGAGCAATTAATCGGATGTGTGTATGTGTCACACTTTTTTGTGATCACGATAACTTGAAAACGGTTGCAGATAAATTAATGAAATTTGGAGGGCTTATTTCTATCGCTAATATCTTAAAACTGATCAAAGAATTTCTAAAAATATTTATTGTATTTTTTTGTAGCACTTTATAATATTTTAAAAATCTGTTTTTTATAGTAAAACTTTTTTCATTAACACAATTTAAAATTGATGCAGGAATATAAAAGATTTTTGGGTTCGAGACAAATCGATTGACCTATAATATTAATATATTTGATCAAAGAGTAAGAAAGTTATTGTCATTTATATTATGTTAAAAATCGATTTTCATAGTAGAAATTTTCTCATTCTTATAATTTAAAGTTGATGTTAAAATAAAAAAACTGTGTCGATTCGAGACAAATCAATTGACCTACAATGTTGATAGATTTTATCGAAGAGTAAGAAAGCTATGGTAATTCATAATACTTGAAAATACGGGTTTTTATAGCCAAACTTTTGTCATTAAAATAATGCAAAGTTTAAGCAAGAATATAAAAGATTCCTTGGTTCGAGATGAATCGGTTGACCTATAATATTAATATATTTTTTCAAAGGGTAAGGAAGTTATGGTCATTTATACTATATTAAAAATCGATTTTCATAGTAAAAATTTTCTTATCTGCTTCATTTAGAGTTGATATGGAAATAGAAAAAACGTGTTTATTCAAAAGGAATCAATTGACCTATAATTTTGATACATCTTATTGAAGGGTAAAAAAGCTATGGTAATGCATAATACTCGTATTTGAAAATACGTTTTTTTATAGTAAAACTTTTTTTTTACATAATTAAAAGTTGATGCATACTTTAAAAATACGCTAGCAACATAAATCAAAGTTTATGCATAAATAAAAAAGATTTTGACCTTAAATTTTTCAATAAAATCATTCTAATAATTTTTGTGAAAAAATTATGAAGCTGGAAATGGTTAGAGTGTGAGAAAATTTCATTTTCCCTTTTCCAGCTCGAAAAATTACCGTTCCAAATACAAAATTTGATTTGCCTGAGCTGTTATTGTATTTAAAAAAATTTTGTGTTATTTTATTATTTTGCATTTTGTGTACATTTTTATTCTTAAATTGATCAAAATGAAAACTTTAGTTTGTCTATTATTTAAAAATTCGCTAATGCTTCCTCTATGTGGAAGCAAACACATTTGCTGAAGAGAAGCAAATACATTTGCTAAAGGTAAGCAAAGTGCTCGCGAAATAAAAAAAAATAAAAAAAATATAATACTTGGTATCGAATGTACAGCTGTAAGATTCAAATATCCTCGCTTGAAAATAAACCCGTTTTTGGAAAAATTTTGGTGATCTCCTAATGGAACAGACCGCCGCTCTCAAATTCAAAATCCTTTACAGCCACGAATTTTTGATAAGACACTTTTATTTTGCCGCTGTGATTACCGGAAATAAAAATTGTTTTAAAATTCATTTACTTTTAATCGCTCCACAAAAACTCTATACTGAAGATATGAAAATATTCCAAAAAGAATTTCTCTGGAAATTTTTTTTATTTTTTTTTTTATTTGAAAATATAATAAGGACGTTTTCGGGCCTGTAAAATAAGTGCAATATATGTATTCTTTAGCGTATATTTTGCAAAAGTGACATGCCGAAATAAAAAAATTTATGAAAGTATGAAAATGACAACTGGATAAGGACAAAAATAAAACTATTTCCACGTTCCATGATATTTGAACATTATTTATCATATTTTAGGGAGGTGAAATATTTTTTTTAATGTTTCCTCACTAGTCCTTATCCAGTTGTTATTTTTTTAATTTAAAAAACTATTTTTTTTCGAGTGAAAGAAGAAATGTTTTTTTAAATATTCCTAATGTGTATCGATAAGTAATGCCCCATTTTACTTAAAATCGTTAATAGCATAATTTTAGAAAAATGTTCCTTATCCAGTCATCACTCTAAAGCATTCAATTACATTTGAGTGGCTGTGATGCCAAGGGCACTTCCATACTTAAAATCGAATGGCGTTATTGAATCCGCACCGGAAAATAAAAGTAAAAATATTTAGTCGATTCAAAACTTTTTAGAACCATAATTTTATTGCATATAATTCTAAAAACTATTTCCATATCACTTAAATTATATTTTTCATAGTAAGCAATTTAATGTTCAACAAAGTATTTTGCATCTACAGCAATATTTTTATATTGCTAAAAAAGGTCCATTTTACTTTTCAATTTTTCACTTTACTTTCTAATTTCTCTTGATTCTATTCATGTTTTGTACGTCAAATTATGGGTTCACATTTTTAAACAAATATCCAATTAAGATTCGATTTAATGGAATATATGCAGTTGAAATATTTAACATTCGCAGTATGTAAAGCTGAAGCTGCTCGCAATCACACAACCTTTGTCTAAATCATTTCAGCATATTTACATTCGTGACGGGAAATAGTAGATAGTGTGAGAATCCATAATGAACATATGAAACACTTCAAGTATAGGATAAAATATTTCTATGAAAATTAACGGAATTAGTAAAGACTTTAAATATAATAAATTTTTAAGAATCAATAAACAGCGTGTAAGGTATAATCTTCATTTGTATATTTAAAGCAGATTCGCGAAGAAGAGATTTGTATTCCCATTCTCTTGCAAGAATTTTCCGATAGTTTAGTAATGTCGATCAATAAAGCCTTTCAAATTACTTCCTGACAGTCGCAGTCTGTCTGGAACGATTTTCGAACAATTCAATTTGTCGTCGACGAAAAGCTGGGTACACATGAGGACCCAATATATTCTCGAGGAGGTGTCAAAAATGGAAAAACCAGCTATTTATTCCGTATGCTGGAAAAAGTTATAAGAGATTTCATACAGGGAAATAAAATTTAGTCAACTCGACTTTTGCTGAGCAGATCAAATTCTAGAATTTGGGTGCCGAGTGGAATGAAACAATAAGTCTTACGTCATTTTTTCTGACTAAATTTTGTTTGAGAACTGATTTAGTGGTGATCTAAAAATAACGTAAGGAGATTTAGGGAGAGGTGCTGTTTGGTAAAATCTTACCATTTCTTATAAATTAACAAAGAAGTTTAACCTTCAAACAATTAGTTAAAATTTAAACTAAAAAAGATTAATTCTTAACAAGAAAATGTAATAGTTCATAATTTAACCCAGAAAAGATTTTTATTTTAACACAAAAATAGTTGAATTGGACAAAAAAAGTTAAATTTTTAACAAAAAAGTTGAGCTCTCAATCGAATAAGGTAACAAAAGAAATGAATTTTCAACTAAAGTTAAATTTTTAACAAAGAAAGATTTTTTAGTCAATAAAGAACAATAATTTTTTACAAAAAGCTAGATTTTTTAAATTTCTACCAAACTGTTGAATTTGCGAACCGAAGAGATAACTTTTTTGAAAACAGTTGAATTTGAAAAAAATGTTATAATTTATATTTGAACACAAAAAAATTTAATTTTAAATAAAAAATAGTTGAATATAATCGAAAAATGTAAAACAAACAGTTGCATTTTTAACCAAAAAATCTGATTTTCTATAAAAGACGAATTTTCAATAAAATAAATAAATTTTTAACTAA
The DNA here is from genome assembly GCA_032357855.1 of Amphibolips quercusostensackenii. NCBI lineage: Eukaryota > Metazoa > Arthropoda > Insecta > Hymenoptera > Cynipidae > Amphibolips > Amphibolips quercusostensackenii. The sequence goes on along the minus strand of JAUELO010000179.1, from coordinate 37,992,114 downwards.
ACAGTTAAATCTGCAAGCAAGATAAATAATTTTATAGACAGAAAACGAATTTTCACCAAAATACATAAATTTTCAACGAAGTAGTAAAATTGTCAACCTAGAAGAAAAATTTCCTAGTAAGAAAAGGAATTCTCTTAAATATGTATGAATTTTTAACTTAATAAGATAAATTTTTACCCGAAAATAAAATAGATAATTCTCATCGGGAAAGTTTAATAATAAACCAAAAAGGAAATTTTTAGGTAGGCAAGTGAATGTTCAACCCAAAAAAAAGGTATTTTCAACAGACTAGATAGTTTCTCAACATAAAAAATGAATTTTCAACTACAGTTATGAATTCCCAACTAAAAAATTAAATATTTACAAAATGTTAATTCTTCAACCCGAAAATATCAATTTTATGTATGCATGTTTAAGCAAAAAGGTGAAATTTCGACCAAAAGGAACAAATTTTGAAACTAGAAAGATTTTGAAAAAAAATCATTAAAAATGTAGAATTTCCAAGACAAAAAGAAGGTCTTTCTATAAAATAGTTAAGTTTTCAACGAAAAAGATTAATTTCCCACCAAGGAGTTTAATTCTTAATTAAGAAAGACAAGACGAAAAAGACGAGCTTTCTACAAAACATGAATTTTTTAATCACCTGATCAAATGTTTGAGAAAAAAGATGAATTTTCGACTAAGAAGATTAATTTTTACATCAAACAAAACGAATTTTCAACAAATAAAATAAATTGACACGCTTAACCAAAAAAATCAATTTTCTTCCAAGTAAAAAGGAATTGTCAACAAAATACATATATTTTTGACCAAAAAATTAATTCTTAAGAAACTAGTTCAACTTTCAACCAAAGAGTTGAATTTAAAAAAAAAAAATTGAGTTTTCTACTAAAATGTGGAATTTTTGAGCCGAAAATACGAATTTTTTGCAAAACAGTTGAATTCTCAAGCCTAAAATGTGATATTTGAACAAAAAATTCAGTTTTTAACTACAACAAATTAATTTTTAACCAGACAGTTAAATTTAAAACCAGAAACAAATACATTTTCACAGACAGAGATGAATTTTTAAAACAAAAAAAATGAAAATCGTAATCAAATTGTTGAATTTTCAAGCCAAAAAAAAAAATAAATTTTGAAAAGTATTCAGATAAAAAAAATTCATTGTTAAAAAAAACAAATTTTCAACAAATTAGTTTAATTTTCAATGAAAAAGATGAACTTCCAACTAAAATTATAAATCTTGAATTAATAAAAAATTAATTTTCAAGAAAATAGTTAAAATTTTAACCAAGGAGTTGAATTTTCTACATCAAAAGAAGAATTCCCAATGAAAAAAGATCATGTGTCTACTAAAAAAGGCGAATTCTGAACAAATTGCATGAACTTTCAACCAAAGAGTCGCATTTTTAAACGAAAAAACCCAATCTGAAATCAAAAATTAAAAAGTTAAATTTTTATTTTAAATAATCATTTTTAATGAAAGTGATTTTACCAAATTGTTGAGTTCTTAAGTCAAAAATGTGATTTTCAAGATAAAAATATTTTTTTAAATAAAAAAATAAATTGTTGACAAATCAGTTTAATTTTTAACCACAACAATGAATTTTCCAGTAAAATTATGAGTCTTTGATACAAGAATTATTTAAGAAAGTAGCTAAGCTTCAAACCAAGAAGATGAATTTAAAACATAAAAAGACGAATTTTTAAAGAATAATGTATTATTTGATATTTCCATCCAAAATATTTTGATTTTTAATCTAAAGCAGTTGAACTTAACCAAGAAAAAAACGAACTGACCACAAAATACTTAAATTTTTAGGAACAGATTTATTTTTTATTAAGTTGTATTGTTAACAAATTATATCAATGTTGTTGTGAAAAGACGAATTTTTAACAAATAACATAAATTTCCAAGCAAATTGTTTAATTTTTTAACCAAGGCGATTAATTTTTACGGAAAAAGACGATTTTCATCCAAAGATATGAATTTAAGTCATTTATAGGCTGAAGAATAATATTTTTAAACTATCATTGGAGTTCATTTTTAATACCTGAAAACTTTGTCAGACCTGGAAATTTTCTTATAAAATAAATTTAACTTTTTGTTGTACACTTTTTAAATTCGGACTACGCAAAGTGTGTCAGACGAAGCAACATTTTAGGCCCTGAAAAAATTATAAAATGTTATACTCATAAAACTAAATATTTACTGTCATTAACAAATTTTATTTTCCAAAACATATTTCATTAAGGTTGCCTGTTTATTTAATTAATAGAGTTTATATTTTATGTGTATGTAATTCCTCACGGTCCCTCACGGGTACATCTTTAAAGTTTACTTAATTTGTATTAATTTATATAAGAGCTGAAAAAAATTTAATAAGCCAACTAATAAGTGGCGCTCAATATTTTTAATTAGCTCTTGTTTTCTGTGACCTATATATAGGAGTCGAGAGGGTGTCTGTAAATTAGTGTAGCCCGACAAAACATTTTAGTTGGCTATGTGCCAAGGCCAATGTTGAGAACAGTTCTGGGCAGACTTTTTATCACTAAATATCAGTGGGTACATGATATCAATGTGTATCCATCTGATAAAATGTCAATACACGAACTGAGACAAAGTACTTTAAAATTGCATGGCGCTTTTACCTGAACTTCTAAATTTAGGCATTCATAGAAAAATCTATCATGAGAAATAAAAAAATTAAAACTTTGACGCCTGAAAAAATTCTAAATTTAAATATTGAATATTAACTAAAAAAGTCAAAGCATTAAACGTATTAAGACTCCTCTAAATTAAAAATTTAAAGTATTAAAAATTTCTATTCAATAATTTTCAATTCATCAAAAAATTTTGGCAGCCTTTTTTCAAACTTAAGGTTTTTTTTCTTGTCTGAAAAAATTGTTGGGGCTTTTCCCTCAAATATCGCCAAGCTAAGAAAATTAATCAAATTAGGTGCCTTGCACCTACAAAGTAGAGTTTCGTAGCCTATTAAGTCGTAAATAAGTTGTTCAAACCTCCATCTCCCAGACTTTCCTTCCACTACTCTCCCTACATACCCCTACTTCTTCTCTCCGTTTCCCAAACTTCTTCCCCTCCACTTCCAAATGTCCTCAGTCCCCCCATATTTCCTCGTACTTCCCCAACCCCCCCCCTTATTTTCACCTACTTCCCCTAGTTTTGCTCCCCGTACTTCTTCTAGTTAT
>JAUELO010000179.1:37968712-37979087 GCA_032357855.1 Amphibolips quercusostensackenii | reverse complement strand
AAAATATGTACTAAAAAAATCAAGAGACAAAAATGCGCGATAAGTAAGCGGAAGCATGGAAGCTTCAATGTGGACAAAATTAATAAATGAATTTGAAGATGATGATTATTATTATTAACGATAAAATTTTCACGAACGGAAACCAGAAAAATAAAATATCAAAAATAACAGTAGAGGTGTTATCTAATTTAAAAGGCTGCTTTAGTTATCAGCGATTCCAGAATTTGGAATGCACTAAAGGGAATTGCACTTCTCAATGGAGGTAGTCTGAGATAATTGATTTGGGATTAACTCAAACTTCCGCAGACACATTTAAGTGCATCCAGCGGACAATTAGAATCAAGCATTCACGGAGATGTCGATACGAGTCCATACTTTGTTAATTAATTCCTGCTTGGTACTAGACTTTAATTAGCTGAGTTAGTGAAACTTTGGGTAATGAAATAAAATTAATCCTACGTTTATGGATAATGTCATTACAATATTTTCACTAAGCTTATTACTGCCGCGATTCAGAACAACAGCGTTAACTGGGAAAAATCGAAAAATGAGTTTTTAATGTCTTTGCAGTCGTAAAAAAAGATACCCTTGATTATTCAAATAATTTTTTTAACTGATAATAACTTTAAAAATAATTATTGCATGATTTAAGAAAAAACATCGTTAGCTGCAAATATTAGCGAGTTGTGATTTGAGGCCGTTTATCAGAACGGGTAATCGATTCTAAATTTCAAGGACGCACGGTAAACGACTGCACTTAAGAAAGAAATTAGAAAATTGGATGAAGTCTAATAAAGAGAATAATTAAAAGCTAGAGGTGTTGGAAGGTAGGATAGAAAAATAGAACGCTCAAACCTCGAGTTTGGAGGTTGGGTGAATGGGTATAAGGAAAAGGAATGGCTGAGCAAAATAGAACAAAGAATAGAGAAGAAAGAAAAAAAAGAAAGAAAAAGAAACATAGTGATAAAGGGTCTAAGATTAGAGGAAAAGGAGCTAAAGGGAGAAGTAGAAGAAGAACTAAAAAGGATTGATGCTAAAGAAGAGATGGAGGAAGTGTGAAGTGTTGGCAAGATCCCGGGAAACTAGGAGAGAAGGAAACAAAAGATAGGAAGACAAAAAATAGTAGGGAACAAAAAGAGACAAGAAACGAAAGGAGTAAAGAATGGAAGATATGCTACTGGAATATAGCAGGATTAGAGAGAAAAGATAGGGAGCTTATGAACTATTTGGCGCAATGGGATGTTGTGGTAATAATGGAGACATGGCTAGATAAAAAGGGATGGGCAAAAGTAAGGAGAAGATTACCAAGAGGTTACAAATCGCAGGTTTAAAATGCAAAAAGAAAGAATAAAATAGACAGAGCAATGAGAGAAATGGCGATGGGAGTAAGGAACAAATATACAACAGAGAAAGATAAAAAAGAAATAAAAGAACAAAAAAAAGGATTAATAGTAGAAGAGATAAATACGGGAGAAGAGATGTGGAAGATAGTGGGGGCTTATATGAACGGTAATATGCCGAAGAAATCAGAGGAGATAAGAGAATTGATGAAAAAAAAGGGATCAGGCTTATAATAGGAGGAGATTTTAATGCTAGGACAGGAGATAGAGGACGAAGGGAATGAAATGGAGAACGAGGAAGAAAATCCAAAGATAAGACACCGAATAGGGAGGAAAATAAATTTTTAAAGAGCCTAGAGGAGTTAAGATGGTGTATCATAAGCGGAAACATAAAAGTGGATAAGGAAGGGGAGTATATACGTTCAGGAAGACAAAGGGGCAGGGTAATTGATTATGTGGTAGTGGACGACAAGGTGCGAGAGAAGGTTAAGAAACTAAAAGTAGGGAATTATATAGATTCGGATCACTTTCTCATAATAGGAGCATTAGAGAGAGAAAAAAGTAATATCAATAAGGCTGAAAAGGAAGCAAAAGTAAATAGAGCAGGAAGAGGGGATTGGTTAATGGAAAGAAAAAAACAGTTTAAAAAAAGGTCAGAAATATCAAAATGGGAGAGGGAAATGTAGAAGGGGAGATGTAAATGATGATAGCAGAAATAAAAAGTGGATTAGAGTGCAGAAGCGAAAAAGGGTTGGTGAATGAGGTAATAGAAGTAAATGGGATGAGGATTGGAAAAAGAAAAAAAGTAGGTCAGATAGGAATTTAAAAGATGCAGAAACGGGAGAAGTGGTAGAGAAGAATATAGGAGAAAAAAGAAGGAGTATATTGGATTGTGTGATTAAAAGAAGGAGGAGGAAAATAAAAGGTTTAAGGAAGAGGCAGAGGAGGAAAGGACGGAAAAGAAGTTTAGAAGGTAGTGTATAGAGAAAGAGAAAAAAGGAAAGAGTAAACCAGGATATTGAGATGGCAAAATGGAAAAAATATTTTTAAATTTGCTTGGAGGGGTAGAGTGAAATATATGTGAAAGATATGAGAAAGATGATATAACAAGGGAAGAAATAGCCAATGTGTTAGAAGTAATGAAAGATGGAAAGGCACCTGGTATAGATGAGAATCCAAATGGAGTCTGGAAATATGAGAAGACAGAATTTAAGGAATACGCATGGATAATGTGCAATACAGTATGGAGATTAGAGGGGTGTCCAGAGTCATGGAAGAAGTAGTGGTACCGATAGTGAAAAAATGCAAAGGAAAGAAAGTTAAGGATTATAAAGGAGTGACACTAATGCCGAAATTGCATGGAAACAAATGGTGCTCATAGAGCTAATATAAGAGAAAAGATTTAAGAAGCGTCAGGAATAATGAAACAGATTTGGGGAATAGAAAAAAAAAGGGTAAAAAAATTGGAGGGGGAGAATGTGGCTATTTGATATGCCAGTATGGTGTGTATTAGGTTATGGAGCGGAGATATCGGGATGGAAAAAAGGAAAAGAGATTAGAGGTTCACAAAGAAAGGTATATAAGCTGGGAGTTAGAGGTAGACTGGAGGATGCCAGGACATATGGTGAGAGAAGAAGCGCAAAGGGATCAATTAAGTACTAGAGTGGGAAAGAGGGCATTGAAATTTGAGACAAATCTAAGGGAGGGAAAAAGAGGGGAGTTAGCAAGAAAGTATTAAATAGAGGTGCAAGAAAGGAGAGGAAGAACGACAGAATTAACGAGATAGGAAGAAGAAAGAAGGGAGTTCTTTAATGATAAAAGATATAGAAGACGCAACTTGAATAAACTATTAAGAATGGAAAAAAAGGGAAAGGAAAAAACGATGGATAGAAAGATGGGGGATGATTGAAGAATCAAAATATAATAAATGGTATAAGATGATAAAAAAGGAAGGAGTATCAAAGTATTTAGAAAAGGGATGGGAAGAGGTAAGATGAGCAAGAATTGGGAGTATTGGGAAAAGAAAGAGAACAAAAAGTGCAGAATCTGTAAATGGGAAGAGGAAACATGGGACCATGTATAGGATGGTTGTAGGAGAGGAATGAAAGATAAAAGAAGCTGGCAAAAGAATGTAGTAAAGGTTCTAGAGGAGGATGCATTGAAAGAAGAGTGGATGAAGGATTTAAAGGGGGCTAGAGGAGCAAATAAGAAAGAATGAAAGAATAGAGGTTAAGAAAAAATGTTAAAATGGATGTACAAAAGAAGTGAAAGAGAAAGGAAACGGAAGTCGCTCAGAATAGAAGCGTAAAGATTTGTAAGGAATGCTTATGTTTTATGTAACAGCATAAGTAGATTAAGATGCGGTTGCGTCCTCGCTCTCTCTCTCTCTCTCTTTCTCGCTTTCGATCGCTCGCTCACTCATTCGCTAACACGCCCCATTGTATTGTAAAGAATTGAGGTCATGTAAACCTTTAGGGGACACATTATGAATAAAGGAGTGTCACAACTTTGAAAGATCTATAAAATTGTAAAAAATAAATCGGTAAGATTTCAAGAACACTTATGAATAATATAAGTTTTGAATGTAAAAAGAGTGTAAGAGATGGTATGTTGTCTTATATCCTTTAACGTCTGGGAAAACCAACGAATGTGGAAAAATAATTCAAAACTTCAACGACTTCCAGTCCATTAAAAAGCTTTATTAGGTTAATTAAATGGATATCTAACGGTAAAGTTTCGAGACCAGTCTAGTCTCATCACCAGACCTTAGTTGAAATTTATAGTTCGAAAAAAGAAAATTAATTGTTGGTTATAATTCTTAAGAAAGTCCAGTGTGAGTGCCCATGTTATTAAAAAACCAATAAAGCACTCACACTGGACTTTCTCAAGAATTATAACCAACAATTAATTTTCTTTTTTCAAACTTCAAATTTTAAGTAGGGTCTGATGATGAGACTAGACTGGTCTTGAAATGTCACCGTTAGATATTTATTTACTTAATCTAATAAAGCTTTTTAATGGTCTGGAAGTAGTCGAAGTTTTGAATTATTTTTCGGCATTCGTTAGAAGCTTTGAAGAAATTAAAAATATTTTAAAACCTTGCAAGATTTCTAAAAATTTATAAAATATATTATAATTTTTTTCAAGCGTCAAAAAGTCCTAAATATCCTTTGAAGGAACACAAATTTTTCCTAAAATATTGTAAAATCCTGTAAAATAATAAAAAACCTTAGAAAATGTCAATTTTTTTTTTATTTTCTCAAGATACTTGGCAGAATTATGTTGTAACCCTCGCATTCCATTTAAAGCCTTTTTGTAGGCAAGCTGCCAATCTTATGAGAAAACACTTAGAGCATTGCCTACAAGCAGGAATCGAGGAGGTCCCAGTCGTGGAAAAAGAACGACAGTCTCGGACTTCCTAGCAAAGGGCAAGCTTCGAGGGGAATCGTGGTGATCAGAGCGAGATTCATCTCGTACCCTGGTCACGTAACATCCTCAAACCAAGTGAAACTAACAAATTTAAAAGGAGAATTCCAATTTTGTTTGTCAGATCCATCTTAAAGGATAATTAAGTGTTTTAAAAGCAAAGCGAAATTTATTTCGTGTACTGGTTTCAAAAAACCTTAATTGTCAAAGAGCAATTTTTGCGCCTTTAATGCAAAGCACTTGATGCCTCGATTGATGATTTTCTTTCAGCGAATTTAATTTAATTCTGAGCTATACTACGATTTCCTGTGATTTATTGCTTTCCGAAACGATTATTCTCGTTTATGTTAATGTATGCGATTTGTGTCCTTTATGCGAATTTTCCGCGAAATTCGCTATATAATGCGAAATGGAAAAACTATAAAGTAACTATATAGTATCCAATCTATACTATTATTTATATTATTTGAAAAATCGACTTTCATAGCAAACATTTTCTCATTTTATAGAAGACCCCTAAATCCTATCAATATTTTTGAAACTATTGCTTTAAAAAACTAGAAACACATTAAAATTCATAGTAAATTTATTTTCATATCAACTAGATGTTCCCCACATCGATTCTTCGTGTACACTTGATTACAAGATTATAGGATTACATTAGATTACAAAAGATATCACACCGTAGCATAAAAATTTTGTAACACTAATCAGCCCTAGACGGGACCGCCTAGACTCTAATGTCGTGCAAATCGTACATTCTAATCTGTGGCTGATCAGCACTTTGACACTTTTGTAAAGTCTTCGGTTAGACGGAGTAGCCATGGGCTAATGAGCGACTGATCATCCACTATTTAGACACTCCAGTCAGAGGTAAATGAATATATTTTAACAAAATAAATAGTGCATAGTACATAATAAGGAAACAGTAAGTAATATATACATTTTAAATAATAAATAAATGACAGAAGAATACCTTTTATTTTTCTAGAATCCTGGTGTTAAAAATTGTATGCCAAACACGAAAAAATTTAATTAACAAAATAACCAACAAATATTTGAATAAAAGAAATATATGTGTATAATTATTTTTAACGCATTAATAATTCTTGAAATATCCTACCTTATATATGAAATATAAAGCTAGAACAACACATTTTTACCGAGAATCGAGCCCTAACCGCAACAGTTTATAAACCGCGTGCGCTACCATTTCATACCGCAATACATTTTATTAACCACAATTTATTTTATTAACTATAAAAATTATAATTACTTATAATAAACTTTCAAAAAAGAGTATCTCACATTTTAATAAAAATTATTTGAATCTAATCAATTTTATGTTCTTAAAGGATAAGAAACATCAGATTTTGGCTAGGCTAGACTAACAAAGCGACAAAAAAATTATTTTTTAAGTTAATTACTTATGTTGAGTAATTTTAGACACCCCGGCAGCTTTTCGAAAAGGGTAACTACAATTTGTTTGATTTGCTCTTAGAAATGTTCATGTTATGAAAAGCAGACCATCGACAGATCTGGGCCAAACTGGACTGTCAAGACTAGGCGGTCTACTCGACGCCTGATCTGGGATGGGCTAGACTGTAATGACTATAAGTCCAAAAATATTATTTTTATAGTGTTTATTTTTTCTTTTACCTGATTTTAGACACCCTGACAATTTTTCGAATACGGTGAAAAAAAAATCTGTGATTGGCACTTAGAAATTGTTATGTGATTGCAGGCTTATCAGCATCAGATCTGGTCCAGATTAGGCCGGCAAGATAATGAGGAAAAACAAATTTCTTTTATAGTGCTACTTTCTCATTTTGCGTACTTTTAGATATTCTGACATTTTTTTCGAAAATGGTAAATAAAATTTGACTTATTGTTAGTTTGAAATGTGTATGTAATGGAAAGCAAACCAGAGACAGATTTAGGCCATACTAGACTTTCAAGACTTGACAGTACAGATGACGACAGATCTGGACCAGATCCGACATTACACTGTCAGAAGATTTTTCCACTATGCCTGTATTACATATGACTACATGATATTATACAAGATGACATAACATTACATATATTATTACACAATATCCGATGGGATTAAATAATATTGCATGGGATAGCACAAGGTTATACAATAGGGTGGTCCAAAATGGCGACTTTTAAATAAAAGCAAACGACCCCTCCCCCCTCGATTTCATTCCAAATCTGAAAAAAGAAATTCCCTAATTTTTTTTATTTTTAATTTTGATTTTTAATGGTGCCTGTTGGGACTTCAAGTTTGCATGGGAAAATGCAAAAAAAAGTTTCTCGAAAACTCGTCTAAAATCTGTTTTTTTTTTTAACGGAATGGCAGTTTATTATCTCAAAGTGACTTTATTTCTTTCCAAATTTCATCCTATTATCTAAACAATTAATTATTATTAATTTTTAATTATTTTTTTAGATTGATGTATAAAAGTCAGCTTTTCTTGTAATACACCTATAGATTTTAAGTTCAAGGTCTAGTCCTAAAATTCTGTTTTTTGAGATCGGACTGACCCGCTGTGATTTTTAAGAGACATTTCTCATTTTTTCAAATAATTTTCATTGTTTACATAATTTTATTGTTAATTATTTTCAACATTCTATCATTTATTTAAGCAAACTGAATTGTTTGGAATATTTTTTTCAGTAAATTCAGGAGACAAATTTTGTCTTCAAATAATAAATATTATAATTAGTGATTTCCAAAGCAGTAAATATTTCCAGAGAGAAGGACAACAAACTGTTTAAAAAAGTCAATTTCTTAAAGAATGTACATTTTGTGATTTAAGGGTTGTTTTCAGGGCACCGTGGAGATTTCTTAGGGGCGTCAAATCCATATGTATAATAGGTCAAATTCGTCTTTGGAATATTCCCTGTAAGTCTTATAACTTTAATGTCAACCTTTCCCTAACCCTGAACTCCCAACAGACACCATTCAAAATCGAAAAAAAAAGAAAAATTAGGGAATTTCTTTTTTTGGATTTGGAATGAAATGGGGGGAATCATTGACCCCTAGCATGAAAAAAAAAACATTTCCATGGATTTTTCGACCACCCTATTATACAAGCTTACATAGGATTCCATAATATGAAACAAGATTATAGAGATTACATCAAAATTTTAAAAGATTTATTAGAAATTGCGCAACATTGAAACTGAAAAACGCTCCTGAACAAAGGAATTTAAAAATCCGTGATAATATCAGGGACTGTTCCATAATCCTACAATAATTTAAATGTTTAATCTTGGAATTAGAACATAAATATAAATAATTTATATAAATAAGTAAATAGCGAAAATGAGACATTTTTCAATTATTATTTTTTATCTTTTAGTAAATAAACTAATGATTTTTTCATTACGTACCCCCTTAACTTGTTCCATTTGGCAAAAATAAATGCGTTAGTTTCTTTTATAAAAAAAAGCCTCGCGAACAATCAGCGCCACCTGTCCGCCCTAGTCCAATCTCACGACGCCTGTATTCAGTGTATTCTGGGCAAAGAGCCAGGGGGCTGAATCAATTTTATAAAGGCTGATGTGTGCAACAAGATTACGGGAGCTGGAAAAGGGATGTGTGTGGGCTAATCGTCCAGAATTCTGGAGAAATAGCCGTTCCGAGATGATTGGTCTATTCGGAGAGAATTCTGTACGCCTAGACCAGGGATTTCCAAAGGTAGATCCTGTATCTACTAGCGATCCCAGGCCAATAGGTCGGAGCTACTCAGCTTTGACACAGAAATGTCAAGAAGGATCACCATTCTTTACCTGAGTCGAAGTGCCTCGAAGAGTTGCATCGCACAGCAGAACAAAATGGGGCCCTCGTGGTTTAAGTTTATGAAGAAAACCCTTTAAACTACTATTTTCTTTCAAGGGGTCATAAATTTTCTCTCAGTTTCCCATCAAAAAAACTGGTTGATCCTGAAAATTGCCAGTCGATCCTGGGTCAGGCTGCACGTGCGGATTGTAGACACCCCTGGCCTGGACACAATCACACTTACAAGGAAAGGGCCTCCTTTGCGGCATTGACGGCGGTAAGACGCCTGCCTAGCGACAACGCTGCCGCGGGCTCGAATCTTTCTGTCGACATTTTTTTATTATTTTTTGCATTGTAAACAAGTTAAATAATCATTTATGGTGCTCCCCTGGTAATTAATTTTTTTTTTCATAAATAATTTAATTATTGGGTAATAAATATCATGCAGACACTTTTTGATTCATTTATTTGTATAATCGTAATTTATTGTTCACATATTTGTGGGTGTTAATCGTCGTATAAACATTTAAAACATAATGTTTCACCCACAAATATGTAAAGAACAATAAATTACGATTATACAAATAAATGAATCGAAAAGTGTCTGCATAATATTTATTTACCAATAATTTAACTATTTAACGAAAAAATTTAATCGCCGGAGAGCATCAAAAATGATTATTTGACATCTTTACAATGCGAAAAATCAAATAAAAAGTCGATAAAAATATTTGAACCCACGGCAGCTTTATCGTTAGGCAGGACCCTTGCCGCTGCACCGCACCGGCGGCACTTTATAAAGACCGTCGGGCGTGACTCGTTAGACCTTCGTCAGCCGCTCCAACCGTGATTTTTAAAAGATCATAATTCTTAAACAAGGGCCAACTTACAAAGAAGCCGGGACATGCATCTAATCATTTTTGATGTACTATTGATGGATCTAGTCCCATCGAAAAGTCCATGTCGCAGAGGAGGCCTTCCCCTTATTAGATTCACGTTAGGTGGAAAGGACGTTTCATAACGGGAATCTCATTCAAAAATAAGAAGAGATTCACCTTTGAATTATGTAGTAAACGGACTTGTGAATTTGTTTAAGATCAAGATTAAATCTTCTTTCTTGGAAATAATTTTATGCAACGACATCAGTGCGTAAAAAACATTCGTAATAGACTGCTATGATCCTTCTGCGACAATTCATTACGATATTAATCAATACAATTATAGTGCATTACCTCGTGCATATTATGACAATTAGTTCAACTTTTATTCTCTACTTCGTGTACAGTTGAGCTTTAGATAAGTACAATTGAAGACATGAGAGTGACAGCTGAATAAGGACTATATGAAGTTGTCAATCTGTTGCATTTAAAATAAACCATTGGAGCTGCCAATTTAAAATGGTCCTTATCTAATTGTCATTCTCATGTCTTCAATTGCAGGGGCAATAATTGTTTTTCAAAAAAACTATGCACAACTCCCTTCACACCCTATACAAATTTTGGATTGAAAAACTTGAGACAGAATAACACCTGTTCTGTAGATTTTAACTTCATCCTACAAATTGAAAATTAACGGAGCTCATAAGAAAACACCGATCCTTAAAGGTTCGCCGATTCGGTGTTGTTTTGAGTTGAATAAAAAAAAGAGGCCCCACTGTTTTCCGTGCTTTTTCATTTGTGTATGAGAAAAATAATTAAACATATTTTAAAGCTACTGTTATGCAATTTTACAATTTTACAATGAAAAGTCGCTCTGACACCAAGTGCAGTTGATACTGTAACTCTTGTAGAGTGCAATCACGCACGTCAGTTGGCCAGTA
>JAUELO010000179.1:37932995-37943084 GCA_032357855.1 Amphibolips quercusostensackenii | reverse complement strand
TGAAGGCGGATTAAACTAAAATATGAAATGGCTCTCCAGAATCAATAAAGAATAGGTAAATATCTTAATTAGTTACAAAAATTCCGTTTCTCGAATAAAATTGACCACTTTTTTCAAAAAGAAAATTTGGAACAAATGTTTGGCACCCGGTCTAAAAAGCTTTATAATTTAAAAAGGACCTCACAGAACAAGTGTCATACTTTATTAACAATTTGAACAAAATTCAAGTGTACTGCTTAGCCTAATTATAATATTCAGTTTCAGACATTTGTCACCTGTAAACAAAATTTACTGAATGGAGTTTATTTATTTATATTATTCAAATTGAAGCTTTTCATAGAAATTAAAGGAAGGACATCTAACTGGGTTAAGAAGCCCGGATCTACTAAAGTAGGTATGCTTACTAAAATATACCAACATTGCTTGAAAGTGAATTGGTAAACGGGTCAGAAAAGCATTGCTAGCTTTCCTTCCTTATCCTTCATCCCTAAGTGCACTAATGCACTCTTGCAACAAGTATTCATTTTAAATAAAAATGCTATTATAATCTAGAAAATGAATACACTTTGATTTTTGCTTTAAAAAAATTGCGTTTACATTTCTAAAATTATTTCGATTAAAAAAAGAATGTCGATCACATTAGGATTTACAAGAATGTTTTGGCGCTGATTATGTGCACAAATAAAATTTCGCGAAGAATAATCATTAAACTCAATAAAAATTGGATATCTATATGCTGGAATTTTTTCTGGGTAGCATGCAATAAGGACTTAAAAGACTAATTTTAAACAATCAGATTATTGGCTGAAAAAATCAAATACACATCCTGACGCAGATTTTTTTTATATTATAATTTGAAAATTTTTTTGTAAACATGCCACAAGGGCCCAACTAAATTTTTTTGTTTAAATTTTTTGTTAAATTAAAATTTTTTATTATTGTGTCAGCATCTCACTAGCTATAAAGTCACTTCTCCCTTTTTTTTAAATTGAAATTTTTTTTTTTCACCAAAATTTAGCTTCAATATCTGGTCATAAATTAAAGTAAACTTTTAAATTGTATTTTTTTTTAACGATCATTGTTATTACAAGGAACCTTAAAGTAATAGTGAGGAAAATCGAGTATACAAATAATGCAACAAAAATACAGCGTTAACGAAAATCCTACTCGCTATCACGCGACTATTATGCAATAGTGGGCGAATATTACGATTAATTACAAATTATTACACATGAAAAAAACTTTAAATTGTAAAATATTTTTTACATTTTCTGTTGAAAATTTAACGTTTTTGTAGAGAATTTGCCTTTTTGACATGAAAATTCAACAATTGGGTTGATATTATTTTTTCTCTTGACTGAAAAATCTTTCTTGGATGAAAGTTTAACTATTTTGTTCTAAATTCTTTCTTTTTTTTTGTTTCTTAAAATTTTTTTTTAAGTAAAAAGTAAACTGTTTCATTTTTGGTTAAAAATTGATGTTTCTTATTTAAGAATGTAACTATTTGGTTGAAAATTTAATTTTTTATTGAAAGTTCATATTTTTGGCTTGAAAATGAAAATTAATTTGAAAATAAAATTAAATTTGTTTTCACTTCAAAATTCAAGTAATGAATTTTTCGTTGAAAATTCATTTTTTTGGTTAAAAATTTAAGTATTTTGTTGAAAAATCTTTTCTGAATATTCTACTGAATATTCAACTATTCCAGTTTTGGTTAAAAATTCATTTTTTTTTTTTTTTTTGCTTTGTATGATAGAAACCTAATCTTCTTGGTTCAAAATTCAAATACTCAGTTGAAAATTAAACTACTTCGTTAAAAAATTATTTTATTAGCAGAATATTTATCTCTCTGGTTGAAAATGTAACTATTTTATTGAAAGCGGATAGATTTTAAAAGTAAATTTAAATATTTGTTTGAAAATTAACTTTTTCGATGAAAATTCATATTTAATTGAATAATATATAACAATTTGTTTGCATTTCTTCTCTCTTGAATGCAAAATCTTTCTTTGGTGAGAATTCAACTAATTTGTTCAAAATTGGTTTGTTTTTTGTTTTTTGGAAGGTAATTTTTTGAAGTAAAAATTTAACTGTCATTTTTGGTTGAAAAATTATCTTTTTTATTTGGAAATTCAGCTATTTAGTTGAAAATTAACTTTTTCATTTGAAATTCATATTTGTGGCTTGAAAATGGAAAATAAATGGAAAATGAAATTGAATATGTTTTTATTTGAAGATTTAATTATTGAATTTTTCATTAAAAATTCATTTTTTGTTGTTAAAAATTTAACTATTTTCTTAAAAATCTTTTTGGAATATTTGGCTGAATATTTAATTATTTGATTTCTGGTTAAAAATTTATATATTTTTTTGAAAATTCGCTCCGTATGGTAGAAACCTAATCTAGTTGGTTGAAAATTCAAATACTCAGTTGAAAATTGAACTACTTTGATAAAAATTTATTCTATGAGTAGAATATTTACCTTCTTGGTTAAAAATGTAACGATTTTGTTGAAAATTAATAGAATTTAGCCGTGAATGTAACTATTTGTATGGAAATTACATTTTTTCCAAAAAAAATCATATTTGGTTTAATAATAAATAACAATTTGAATAAATTTTTTCCTTTCTTGAATACAAAATCTTTCTTAGATGAAGATTTAACTATTTTGTTCAAAATTCGTTTGTTTTTTGTTTCTTGAAAATTAATTTTTTTTAGTAAAAAATTTAACGCTTTCATTTTTATTTGAAAATTTATTTTTCCTATTTGAAAATTTAACTATGTGGTCGAAAATTAATTCTGTTGTTGAAAATTTATATTTTTGGCTTAAAAAAAGATTGTTTTTATTAAAAAATTCAAGAATTAAATGTTTCAATGAGAATTCATTTGTCTGATAGAATATTGAACTATATTGTTAAAAATTCTTTTTTCTGTTTGAATATTATTTTTTTACTGAATATTTAACTATTCCATTACTGGGTGAATTTCGCATATTTTTGGAATATTCGCTTTGTATGATAGAAACTTAATGTTGTTGTTTAAAATTCAAATACTCAGTTGTAAAGTTTACTTTTTGTTTCAAAATTACTTTTTTTGATGAAAATTCATGTATGGTTAAATAATAAATAACAGTTTGGTTAAATTTTTTTTTCTCTCGAATGCAAAATTTTTCTTGGATCAAAATTGAACTATTTTGTTGAAAATTTGTCTATTTTGCTTCAATTCAACTTTTTTAATTTAAAATCTTTTTTGTGAATATCAGCTATTCAATTTTTTGTTGAGAATTTACCACTTTGGTTAAAAGTTTAACTTTTATATTGAAAATTCATTTTTTTATTTTGTGAAAACTTATATTTTTAACCAAAAAATTTAACTATTCCATTTTTGGTTGAAAATTCAACTTTTTTATTTGAAAATTCATTTATTTTGTTGAAAATCAATTTTCTTCCTTAAAAATGCATATTTTTGTTTTGAAAATTAATCGTTATTTGTTCAAATTGAAGCATAAAATTTTTCATTGAGAATCAATCTTCTTTGTCAGGGTTTAAGTATTTTGTCAAAACAAAATTTATTTTTGTTGAAAATTTTTTTTTTTACTAAATATTCAACTAATCTATTTCTGAACAAAACTGCGGATATTTTGTTGAAAATTCGTCTTCTTTAGATTTTAAAAATCTTTTCGTTTGAAAATTAAACTAATTAATTAAATCTAGAAGTACTTTGTTAATACTTTATTTTATTTCTTGAGTGTCCATCTCCTTGGTTGAAAATGGAACTATTTTGTTAGATATTGATAGATTTTAGTTGAAAATTTAATTTTTTGGTTGGAAATTAGCTTTTATGTTGAAATTTCATATTTTTTGGGTTAAAAATTCAAGTATTTGGAAAAAAATCGTCTTTTTCAGCTGAAAAATTCAACAGTTTTATTGGAAATTTTGCATTGTTTGGATGAAAATTTTTTTATGTTCGTAGAATATTTAACTTTTTGATTCAAAAATAACTTTCTGGTGCAAATGCAACTGTTTTGTAGAGAATTCGTCTTTTTGGTATGAAAATTCAACAAATTAGTTAAACTTTTATTCTCTCTTAAATGCAAAATCTTTTTTAGATAAAATTTTAACTATTTTGATAAACATTTGTCTGCTTTTCTTAAATTCAGCTGTTTCTGATTTAAAATTCGAATCATTTTTTTTATGTTTATATATCAACTACTACATTTTTTCTTAAGAATTTATCTCTTTCGTTAAAAATTCAACTATTATGTTGGCAATTCTTTCGTTTTTTTCAAATTAATTTTTAATTAAAAATTAGACTATTTCATTTTTGGTTGAAAGCTTGTCTTTTTTATTTGAAAATGTAACTATTTGGTTGAAAACTGACATTTTTGTCAAGAATTTATATTTTTGGGTTGAAAATTGAATTTCGGAGTTGCGCGATGACTTTTTTTGCCTTTAAACAATATCTACTTAACTGAAGTAAACAAAGTCTTGACTTAAAATCTTACACACTGGAACTTGGAATTAAGGAGTCCGAGTTCCTAGAACTGATGTCCTTCGCAGCTTCGTGATAAGAGGAACCGCGGGACCGAAAGGGAGTGGTGCTCAGTCAAGCGTGGCAAACTACATGAGTGCCGTACTCTCAACGCATTAGTTGCATCAGGTTGCGTCATGCGTCCGAAGTTAGCATAAATTATTTACGCGGCCCTGCCTGCAAGCGTTTGACGGTCTTGATGTAGGTTGAAGACCACTGACAGCTATTCCCGAAACCGTCCTTAATTCTAAGTTCCAGTACAGTTTTAAAAATGGAAGTTTCAAGATACGAGATTTGCTGACATAAATTTCTGTAAGTTTGACTAACATAAAATTTATTTAGTGTACGTATATAGAATGTCGGCTTTTGGTCGAGATTGGTTCTATATGAAAAGGGAGATATATAGCTAGCGAGTGACTTTTTTCTAATCAGGATATGGTATATAGTGTATGCTCGCATCGAGGATTTATTGAGTTGCACATTCTGTGGGAAGACAGGTAATTCGATGTCTGATATCAAGGACAAGTACTTTCATCTTGGCCTTTCAATACCGCGTATCAGAGTAATCCTTTTCGAACTGCGGCCACACATGCGAATTTTTACACCTGCAGCATATGCGTGTGTGTGCATGTACGGTATTTGTGTATGTGTGTATGTATGTGTGTTTATGTATATGTGTATATATGTGTATGTATGTGTATGTATGTGTATATGTGTATGCATGTGTGTATGTGTATGTGTGTATGCATGTGTATACGGTTAAACGTGGGTGGCTGAATGATGAAAAAAATGAATTTATGAACACCGCACAATGAGGCTGAAAAATTGTCGATGGACAAATTAATATTCAGAAAAGATTTCAACTGGTTAAAAAAATGTAATTAATAACAAAAATGAAACAAAAATTTTTTTCAGAAGAGTACCTTGAAAATTGATTGAAAATTTATTAAAATTGTCATAAACAAATAAGTGAGAGGCAATGGATTCATGGTGATTAGCAGTGATTGTCAATTAATTCGCACTAAATTTAAACAATTTATAAACGGAAGCCATTTTTTCATTGAACTGATGAAAATTAATAAATAATTTGCTATTTTATAAACGAATTTTATAAAAAATTATCCACAGAACGTATTTTTAATTAAATGAATCAAGATTTTTTTACTTCATCAGACAAAAATTGTATGAAAGTGTGACTAACTTATTAGATTTAGTAATACAATAACAATTGATGATTTATTAAGCAAATTCAAGTAACAAATGCACCTTCTGGCTATTTTTAGAGTTGAAAACTTTGTTATTTCAACGTAATGAAGTGTACACAAGTAATTTCTAGACTCTTAGGAAGCTTACACAACAATCAAGCATTTTTATTGTTATTGTTTCTTTAAAATATTAAATTTTCTGTTATTTCGAAATAGCTCTGTGCTATCTATCGATAACAACTGATTATTGTTTAAACAAACGTAATTAACAAATGAATTTTTCGGCTAGTTCTCAAGGTAAAAGCTTGTTTTTTCAACGAAACAAACTATTAATAATTAATTTTGAAACTTTTTTTAAGAATCCTAGATAACAATCCGCTATTGTTTTTGTGATTACTAATTTTATAGACAAATTTTTGTCCTTTAATACATTTGTAAACAAAAAGTTCCGTTTTTATTTTAAAATATAATGGCAAATAATCATAAATAACTCCTTGCTATTATTTGATAACAAACAATAATTTTTTGAATAAATAATCAGTTTTTGTACTGCTCGACCGACACATTTAAGTTATCGATTGTTGTCGATCGATAGCACTAAACCATTACTAAATAACAGAATGATAGCACATTAAAGAAAAAAAAAATTTTCCTTAAAAATGCTTAATATGATAAAAATTTATTTAAACAACCCTTTTTCAGAAAATTCTTGACTTTTTTCAGGACACTTCCTCATTTTCTCAATTTTTCCATAAATGCAACCTAAATTGATACAACCCAATAAGAAAACTCAACTAATCTCTTTAGGTTAAAAATTCTACTATTTGGTTGAAGATTGAACTATTTTGTTGGAAATTCGATTTTTTTTTTGTTTGGAAATTGTTTAACCTGAAAATTCAACTCTGTTGAACATGCATTACATTGGTTGAAAATTAAACTTTTTCGTTGAAAATTAATTTCTTAACTTTGAATTGAAACATTCCCTTGCTGGTTGATAATTGATCAATTGAAATTCAAAACTTGACAATTTAGTTGAAAATTTATGTATTTTGTTGTAAATTGTTCTTTTTAGGTACAAAATTAACCTTCTTTGATGAAGTGTCAACAGTTGAGCTACATACTTTGTTGAAAATTCATTTTTTTTAGTTAATGACTGTTCTCTTTGTTTAAAAATTTAACTATTTTCTTGAAAATTCGTTGTTTCAAGTTGAAAATTTATTGTTCTTGGTTGAAAATTAATGTTTTAATTAAAAAATTAGCTACTGCATTATTATTGATAAAGAAAATTAATCTACATGATTGAAAATTTAATTCACTTGGTTGAAAGTTAAACTACTTTCATAAAAATTAATTTTATTTGTATAGAAGATCCATCTACTTGGTTGAAAATTTGACTATTTTGTTGAAGATTAAAAGACAAAAGTCCATTTTTTCAACTGCAAATGTAACTACTCCATTTTTTATGGAAAATGGATCGCTTTTCGTTTAAGATTTAACTATTTGGTTGCAAATTAAGCTTTTGGTGAAAAATTCATATTTTCGGGTGAAAAATTGACTGTTTTCTTGAAATTTTGCCGTTTTGGTTTCAAAATTCATCTCTTTTAGTAAAAAGTTTATCTTTTTCGATTGTAAACACATCTTCTTGGTTAAAATTATTTTGTTTTAGTTTAACTATTTTGTTGAACATTCGATTTTTTTGGTAAAATATTAATGCTTTAAACAGAAAATTTAACTAAAAGTCTACTTTTTATTGAAAATTGATTGCTATTAGTTAAAAAATTCGCGTACTAAATTTTTCATTCAGCAGTCATCTTTTTTGTACAAAACTTCAACTACTCATGGTTCAAAGGTGAACTACATTGTTCAACATTCATCACATTGGCTGAAGATTTAACTATTTTGTTATAAATTAATTTTTTTACTGAAAATTAAACTATTCTATTACTGGTTCCAAACTGATCGTTTTTAAATTAAAAAACAACAATTTGGTTAAAAATTAATGAATTTTATGGTAAAATTTTATTTTTTGTTAGAAAATTGATCTAGATTGAATATTTAACTGCTGGGATAAATGTTAAACTATTTCGTTAAGAACTTATATTATTAGTTGAAAATCCATCTCATGGGTTCAAAGTTCAACATTTTTCTTGGAAATTCTTTTTTTTTAATTATTTTTTTTTTTAATTGATAATCTAACTATTTCATCTTTGTTTAAAAATGAATAGCTTTTTTTAATTAAATAATTTTGTGAAAAATTGATGTATTTTCTTTAAAAAACCGTCTTTTTTGCAAAAAACCAAACTAGTTGATCGAAAATTCAATTAACTGATTAAAATTTGAATTACTTTGTTTAAAATTCATTTCGTTATTTAAAGATTCATTTCTTTTGTTAGAAATTCAACTATTTTGTAGAAGATTCTTTTTTTTAATTAATTTTTTTAATGAAAATTTAACTATACCATCTTCCGTTTCGGTTTGAAATTAAATAATTTTGTAAAAAATTTAACTATTTTGTTGGAAATTATTTTTTTAATTGAAAGTCAAATTTTTCAATAGCAAATTTAATTGATTCATTTTTTATTAAAAAGTGATCGCTTTTAGTGGAATATTCATATTTTCGGAGAAAAACTTGACCGTTTTCTGAAGAGTTCGCCCTTTGGTTTGCAAATTCATCTCTTTTGGTAAAAATTTGATATTTTTTGTACAAAAATACATTTGATTGTTGAAAAATCAATTTGTTTTAAATAAGTATTAATTTTTTTAAATTTGTTTGATTTAACTGAAAAATCACCTATTTTTATTTCGGTTGGAAACTGATCATGTTTAGTTAAAAACTGTCCTATAAAATTTTTCATTGAGTATTCATCTTTTTGGAGGAAAATCCAACTACTTGTTTTAAAGGTGAACTACTTTGGTAAACATTTACTACATTAGTTTAAAATTTTACTTTTTTGTTGAAAATTTATTTTGGTACTGAAAACTGATCTATCTTATTGTTAGCTAAAAATTGATAATTTTTAGTTGTAAATTCAACAGTTTGGCTGCAAATTTATATATTTTGTTATAAATTTGTCTTTTTTGTTAGAAAGTTAATCTTCTTGATTGAAAGATTAACTTCAAATTAAACTATTTCATTTTTGATTGTAAATTGATCGTTTTTAGTTGAAAATTCAGTAATTTTGTGGAAAACACATTCATGTATTTTGTTGAAAATTGATCTTTCTTGATAGAAAATTATTCTTCTTGATCGAAAATGCTATTACTTGGATCAAAGTTGAACTAATTTGTTTAAGCTTATTTTATTATTTTACGATCCATCTTTTAAGTTTAAAATTTAACCATTTTGTTGAAAATTCGCCTTTTGTTGGTTGAAAATCAATCTTTTTAACTATAAATTTAACTATTCCATTTTTGGTTTAAAATTAGTCGTTTTTTAAGTTGTTTTAAATTCCAAGTCGCAAATTAAGTTTTCTTTTAGAAAATTTACATTTTTGGGTCAAAAATTCAACTGTTCCATAGGTAATTCATCTTTTTGATTTAAAAATAAATTTCTTTTGCTAACAATTTGATCTCTTTTTTTTTAATTTAACTGTTTTTTAGTCAAAATAAAAGTCTTTTCTTTATTGGCATATCAACTATGTATTAACCATTCCATTATTGGTTAAAAACTAATTGCTTTTAGTGGAAAATTCAAAATTTGTTTGAAAAATTATGGATTAAACTCTCTGTTTAGAAATTTAACTATTTTATTAAAAATTGTTTGTTTTTTAGTTAAAAATTCGTTTTTTAAATTAAAAATCAAATTGTTCTGCTACAAATCATACTGTTTTATTATTGGTAGAAAATTGATCGTTTTAGTTTAAAATTCAACTATTTAGTTGCAAATAAAGTTTTTGTCTGAAAATTCATATTTATGGGTCGAAAATTCACCTGTTTTTTACTCAATTTGCCTTTTTGATTTAAAAATTAATTTATTATGCTGACAATTTTATCTTCTCTGTTTAAAAATGCAACTTCTTTGTTAAAAAGTGACCATGCCGCATTTCCCGCTGCGCCACATTACCTGATTCTCCTCTAACGTTGAGAAAAGACGAGTCCTTCAAGTCGGAAGCGACGAAGCGAAAACCAGCGAGAATATTTAATGAGACAGTCACTCGATGGGGAAGAACAACGTTTTAATTCTTTGAAGTTGAAATCAAAGTCGAAGACTGGAACATGTTTTTTCGTATAAATCCTCTTTGATCAAACTTTATTACAACCTAAAGAAGAGTTTCATTTAAATTTTTAAGCTTCCAACATTTTTATCCATCCAGTTGGCTTGAATATCTCTTTCTCAGCTACGAATTAGCAAAT
>JAUELO010000179.1:37900339-37913771 GCA_032357855.1 Amphibolips quercusostensackenii | reverse complement strand
TGATTATCAGAAGTGCTTCGATGATTGGAAAAAGCGTTGGCACAAGTGTATTATATCTGAGGGGGATTACTTTGAAGAGGACAACATAAATATTGAGGAATAAATAAATATTTTTTGAGAAAACCATAAAGTCACCTTATTTTTGAACACACCTCGTATGTGTCAAGCTTTCTCAATTTTTTATCTAAAAGTATTTTCAACACATGCAAATTTTCAACACTTCAAAAAATTTTTACCAATAATAGTTGGCAAGACTTTTTAAATTTATTTAAAAATAAGCTTGAAATAAACTAAAAAAATGTTAATTTTTTAAAGTTAAGCATATTATATTAATTACGAAAAAAAGTCTAATTTATGATTTCCCAACACTCTATAATTATTATATTTTTTAAGCATATTTCGGGTTCACCCATCCCAGGATACTAATCGATTCATTTGAAATTTTTGAAAAAACCAAAAGTGTAAAGTTTCTGTGTAAAGGCATTTTTTGTCTCAATTTTTCATAAGTAATCCACAAAATTATTATTTATAATAATATTCTCCTAGAATAATGCCAGGAAGTTGCAGTTTTTTCTACAATTTTCTATTTTTTGTCCACTTTTCAATTAGAGCGAGGTAATAATAAATTATATTTAACAAACATAATGTTGAAAGTTGAGAAACATTATGCTTTACATAATGTGTTATTGTTTATGACTACCTTCTCCTATAGAAGTTACAGGTAGTGGCGACTTTTTCTAAAATTTTTAAATTTTTATCTAATTTTTACTTAGTGAGATAATAATTTATGCAAATTAACAAACATATTATTTGAAAAATATATTATTGATTATAAAATTAACTATCTCTTTTGAAAGAAAAGCTAGAAAATCTGCGGATTTTTTGAAATTTTCAGCTTTTCTTTGATTTTCTAGTTGAAAAAAAATGATAAATATTAATATTTATATCAATTTGAGCAAAAAAGCTCTTAGGAACTGAACATAACTGACAGTTTATAGCTAATTTGAAAATTTTAGAAAAAAATGCAACTTTCTAGCATTACTCGAAAAAATATTGTTATAAATAATAAAAAATGGTTAAAACCGTTATTTCTGTTAAATTTAATTGACTTTTGCCTCGCTGTAACTAAAAAGTTGAAAATAAGTTGAAAAATTTTGAAAAACCACGACGTTTACAATCTATTCTAAGAAGAAGGCGCTAAATACAATAAATCATTGTTTTAAAAAATTATATAAGCTTTTGTTTGAGTTTAAAGCAGTATTTTGTGTATGAGAAACAAATAGTATTAAAAAAAACTGCAAGAAAATAAAAATTAGCGTCAAAAACTCGCAAACCCAATTTTTTACTAATGGGGTTTCTTCTGGGAAATAAGTGTTAAGCTTCATGGGGCTTGGGGAAACTGTTAATAAAATTTTTTTTCAAACATAAAAAGACGCATATATTTTTTTGCGAATTGGACCAAATTTGGGGGTGACATTCATAAAAATGATTTAAAAAGTTCCTATGCATTTTTGGACGACCCTAAATTGTATCTGGTTCAATATATTTCAATATTTATTTTTATTTATAAATAATAATTATTTGTATATTAGGGGAGGCCACCCTGCAGTATAGATAATTATTTACAGTAATTAATGTTAATTAACCAAAAAAAATGGCAAAAAATTTTCATTATTTTTGTTAGTATAATATTTCAGCGAGGATACTTTACTTTCTGACGAAGCTTTATTAAGATTTTATAATTTATTAATGTGTGAGGGCAAAAAATTAATTTATAAACTGAAAAGATTCGCCTCCTCATTATTCCTACTTTTTACGTTAATGAAACATTCTTGTGGCATGTTTAAACATTAGAATAAAAGCTT
Source organism: Amphibolips quercusostensackenii (assembly GCA_032357855.1). Taxonomy (NCBI): domain Eukaryota; kingdom Metazoa; phylum Arthropoda; class Insecta; order Hymenoptera; family Cynipidae; genus Amphibolips; species Amphibolips quercusostensackenii. Next base: position 37,911,906 of record JAUELO010000179.1, on the reverse strand, counting down.
GAAGTTTATTAAACAAAATTTATCGATACAAAGCATTTTCACTTTATCATCTATAAATATTTGAGGGCTTTTCATTGGACATTACATTTTTCAACAGTAGATAACCAACAGTAGATAATCGCAAAATTCACAAAAATGTTGCTGTCAAAATTGGCCGCTCTGCGAATGTCTCGCATTTGTTTTATGTTAAAGGTTGTGTTTGTTTATTTTAATTTGTGATGTTTTAAAATTTAAGTTATCGTAAATAATAAATCAAGAAAATAGTGCAAATTATTAGCTATTAAAAAGCACATTAATTTTAGTTGTGTGTTAACGAGTCTTTCGAAAATGATATAATTTTTAAGATTAAGGTATGTAAGAATCCCGCACTTTTCTGTCATCACAAATCAGCTTCAATGTCATCAAGATTAAGCACGTCGTACTAATCGTACCAATCTCACGGAATATCAGAGATAAAAAAAGTGTCAAAAATGTAAGTTTTCGTGATTTTTGTAAAATAATCATAATTTCAATTATTAGTTTTTTAATAAACTGACTTTAATTGTAAATATGCTAATGATAAATTATAATCATCGAAAATTGAGTGTCCTGTTATGCCCAAGAGCAATACCAGAAACGATTATCTATTGATAGAGAGAAGCGTCAAAATCGTACCTTTGACCAGGTCTAATAAAATTGTTTAATACGGCTAATTGAGTAATTTCGTAATATATTTTTTCTATAAGCATATTCAATTGAATATGTAAGCCTTATTTAAAAAAGAAAATTTTTCATTATTTTCGGAAACTAATAAAGTTAAATAGGGGAAGGGTGGGGTATGGTGCTAGTGCGGACATAGTGATAATTACAAATAACGCAAATGTTTTTCGATTTTCATATTTGTTTTTTGCATTAAATAGCTTCCTCTGTTTGGAAACATAGTGAATTGAAGCAATTCCTGTTTTAGAATACGCGTTAGAAGAGTAATTATGAAAAGAACACTTTTGGCGGAAGCCGATGAAAAAGTCTTTGGCTGAAATCAAGCACTTGCAGCATATTTTAAAATATTTAAAGCATAAAAAGAATTAGGTCTTAATAGTCAAAGTATTTTATTAAACTTCTAGTATCATGATTTGTTTCTATAAATGTTTTAAATATATTAAAATTAATTAAATCTTGTGCCGTCACATATGGGTCATGACGCCGCGCCGCAGCGCGCCCACGTATTTCAGCAGGGAGTAAGAGAATATAACTTTTGCTTTTGCCACAAACTTTACTTTGATTATTAAGAAAACATTAAATTAGTGTTGAAAATATCTGCAGTAATTTTTCTTCGTTACATTAAACTTTCCATAATTATATTATGTAATTTTTATTTTACAATGTTCACAATGTTTAAATAAATGATAGTAATATGACGGTCATCGTACCCTGAGGTATGAGGTACGCTGGCTAAAATGCAACATTCATCAATTATTTAAATGTCAAATAAGGACGTCATCAAAAAGCGGTTTAGAGTAATAGCATGTGTTCCTTGATCACGTAAGCTTCACCTTCAAAAATACACACATCACACTTCAAAAATAATTTACAGGTCATTTAAATCAAAGCGCGGCAGCATACCCCACTCCCCCCTACTGTTAAATATTTTTCTATACTGTAGGGTGGTTCCCCTTACTTTAAATGTAAACATATATTTTAATTTTATAACTAATGAATCGAAATAAGAAACGAGTTATTTACATTTGCTAGTTCAATGATAAAAAGTAATACAAATATTGTCATAACTAATATTTTCGATAATGAGTTTGCACTTTTCTTGTTCTCATTCAAGAAGACCTTCTTATAATAAGCAACTCATTCCGTATTCATAATTTAACCGGGCAGCATCTGCTTCACAATGTAAATTCAAGGAGGAAAAAGTGTGACTTTTTACCGGCACATTAGAGGCAATAGAATGAAATTTGTGGTAGACAATATTCATCGTTTGACTTTGATGACCGAGCTGGACGCCTTTGAAAGGTAAATAAGAAAAATGATAAATATATATATATGTTCACTGTTCAACCACAATATATACGTGCTTCTCGTCGAATCAGAGATTGGATTAACGATTTAATGGATAACTCGATGAATGGCTCTATGTACGATTCGTGTCGGTGCGTAAATTGAACAAATTATAGAAGAATGCCATGAGTCGGTGGGTGGACACCCCGTACCCCTATACTTCATGGAGAAGAAAGGTCTTCTTCTCATCCAGCCAGTGGATCTCAATTGCTTCTAAAAATCTATTTTTCCCCGTTTTCCCATAAAAAATACTAAAGGTATAAAAGAACTTTTATTATCTTCAAAGAACTTTTATTATCTCAAAAGAATTTTTATTATCTTTCAAACCAGACAATCAAATAAAAAGAAGAGACATAAGCTGCAAACTTTTTCAATCCTACTTCACTTTTCATTTTTTTACTTAAGGCAAAAAGTTATCGTCAGTTAAAATTTATTTTAGGTTTTAAATAGTAATCCGCGTTTGACCGATTAAACGTTAAAACAATTCAAATAATTTCTACGTTTAACCGGATAGACATCAAATTTCTAACCGGTTTAACAAAATAGACAAATTTTTATCAAAGTAGTTGAATTTTCACGTGTAAATATTAATTTTCTACTAAAAAGACGAATTTTCAACAAAAAAGTTAAATTTCCAAATCAAAGAGATACATGTTCAAGTCTAATGATGAATCGTCAACATAAACAAATAAAATTTTAACAAAAACGTAGAATCCTTAACCAAGTAGTTAAATTTTCTACCGAATTCTTCAAATTTAAGCCAAAAAGACTAAATAATGTAAATATATATTATAATAATGGAAAATCTTAAATTTAATTTAAAACGCTTTAAATGCCTAACATTTCCTGTAAAAATATTGCACTTTCAACGAAATAGATTCACTTTTACCCAAATACATCAATTCTCAACTAAAAAGATGAATTTTCAACCAAGAAGATTAATTTTCTACCAAAAAAGTTAACTTCTCGACAAAATATATGAATTTTCAACCATATAATATAATTTTCATCTAAAAAAGATAAGTTTTTAACCAACCATATAAAAGTTAAAATTACCGTTAAAATAATTATTTGAAAAAAAAGAATTTTTCACGAATTTTTAACAAAACAATTAAATTCTAAACTAAATAGATAAATTTTCAGCAAACAAGATTAATTTTTACAGAATAGACGAACTCTCAACAAAGTGTAAAAATGGGCTTACAATGTAATAATTGAATTTTTAAGTAAAAAAGATAAATTTTCAACCAAAAATGGAATCATTAAATTTTAAGTTTAAAAAAACTAATTTTCTATCAAATTGTTGTTCTTTCAACTCGAAAATATAAATTTTCAACAAAAAAATTTATTTTCACCAAAAAAATTTATTTTCAACAGAGAAAGATAAATTTTCAACTAAAACGATAAATCCTCAACCGAAAAATGCATTTTCTACAAAGTAGTTTAACTATAAACCAAGTAAATGATTTTAAAAAAATGAATTCCTAACAATATATGTAATACTTAATATTTCAATAAAAACAATTTGAATTGTAAATAAAAAACAGTTGAATTCAACGAAATAGACGAAGTTTTAGGAAAATAGTTAAATCCTCAATCAATGAAGTTTGCAGTTAAAAAATTAGTTTTCAGAGAAAAAAAAACAAATTAAAAAAAATAGTGAAATCCTCAACCAATAGATGAATTTTTAAACATATAAATTAATTTTTCACTTGAAAACTATTTTTCAACTAAAAATCGAATAGTTAAATTTTTGGTTTAAAAAATTAGTTTTCAAACAAATTTGCAACAAAAAAATTATCTACCGGTAAATGAATTTTCAATCATATAATTGAATTTTTAACTAAAAAACTATTTTTCAACCAAAAATCGAATAGTTTAATTTGCAGTTAAAAAATTAGTTTTCAAACAAAAAAAGAACAAATTGTTAACCATATAGTAAAATCCTTAACCAGAAATGAATTTTCAACTTAAAGAGCTCAATTTTCCGCCAAAACTAAAATAGTTGAATTTTTAATTAAAAAAGTTAATTTTTATCAAAAAAACGAATTTTCAACAGAATAGTTACTTTTTCAAGCAAAAAAATAAATAACTAATATGATGAATTTAGAGTAGTAGTGTTATTTTGTTGACCAGAGTAATTAATTTATTGAATACTTATCTTAAATTTTGCAGATTACTGGTCAAATAATTCTCAGCGAAGCGAGAGACAATCTGCCTCGGCTCGGATTTGAAACGGGAACGCCACTATTTACGAGAGGAACGTTCAAACGAATTCCGCTATCAGGGCTACAGCAGATCGTTTTTTGTTTCTTCTATTCCCATCGGAGTACGCGGAACTGCATCTTTGTAACCTGTGAAATTTTAATGATTAATCCTAATCTAAATGAATTAACAGAATCTGAATATACTTTAGAGTTTATATCCAGGCCGAGGCATATTTTTTTACGTTTCTCCAAAAATTATTTACCAGTAATCGGCAAAATTAAACATCAGAAATTAATTAATTAATTACCCTGGTCGACAAAATAACATCAATACTCTAAATTATATTTAGATTCGACGAATTTATTTAGATTAGAAATTATCACTCAAATTTCAAAGTTTACAAAGATGCAGACCCGCTTCATTCTGTGGAAATAAAAAAAACAAGAACGATCTGCTGTAGCCCTGGAAGCGGAATTCGTTCAAACGTTCCACTTGTGAACAGTGGCGTTTTCGGTTCAAATCCGGGGCGAGGTAGATTTTTTCTTGTTTCACCAAAAATTATTATTTGACCAGTAATTGGCCAAATTTAACATAAAAAATTGATTAAAATAATCAATCTTTAAGCAACAGAATTCATTTTTAACAAAGTAAATGAAGTTTAAGCCCAGTAGTTGAATTTTCAGCTGAAAAAGTTCAATTTTAAATGAAAAATGAAATAATTGAATTTTCAACCAATAATATTAGTTTTCAACTGACAAAAGGGAAAATATTTATCAAAATAGTTTGAATTGTAATATAAAGAGATATGTTTTTCACTGAGATGATGAATTTTCCATTGGAATACATTCATAACAAAATTTTCAATTGAAAAAAAATTAACTTTCACCCAAAGAGATGAATTTTAAACTGAAATTATTAATTTTCAGCAAAAGATGTAATAGCTGATATTTCTAGCCAAAAAATTTTTAATCCTAATTCAAAAACAGTTAGATTCAATTAAAAAAGACCAGATTAATTTTCAAGCAAATTCTCAACGAAAAATAATAAAAACTAATAATAATGAAACTTGATATTTCAAAAAAAAAGATATTTGAATCAAAAAAGTTAAAATAAATCAAAAATTTTTAAATAGAAAATACGAATTTTCAACAAAAGAGTTAAATTATGAATTAAAAAATTTTATAAAAAAATTGTTGAATTTTCAATAAAATAATTAAACTTGCAACCAAACAATTGTATTTTTAACCAAAGAAGGTCACGTTTCTACCATAAAAGATGATTTTTCAAGAAAAGATTATAATTTACAACTAAAAAACATTTTTCAGTAGAAGAAAAAAAATTTTGACTAAATTGTTCAATTTTTAACAAAAGAGTTAATTTTTAACCAAAGAGTTGAATGTTTAACCCAAAAAGACGAATTTCCAAACAAAAAATTGAATTTTCAACCAAAAAGAATGGCTTTTTCAACAAACTCGTTGCGTTTTGAACAAAATAATTAAGTTTGAAACAAATAATAAAATTTTCAACCAAAAAATATTAATTTTCAGCTAAAAATATAATAGTAAATTATTCAACCAAATAAAATTACCTCAAGAAAAAATAGTTAGATTCTCTTGTTATGCTCTATTAACCCAGTTCGCATTTAAGTGGAACAATGAGAAAAAGAGAAAATATAATAAAAAATAATAATTTAAATAAACATCAAAGTACATTTTTAATACTTTTAAAATATTAGTTTTAAAAGCTGGAAAATTTTCATAGAAAATAAAGTAAATTTTCCACTGCATTTTTTGAATCGCTGAACATTTTTAAATTATTTCAAATAACAGCAAAAGAAAAGTTTCATCACAATACCCCTGCCAACAGACTGCTATTTTATAAATGTATTAAGTTTTTCAAAAATGTATTGAAATTAAAAATATTATAATTTTTCTCTAAATGCTCAGAAATTTAAATTTTTTTTTAAATTTCATAAATTTTTAAAAGCGCAGTTTTTTGGTAGGGATATTGGGATGAAACTTTTTTTAGCGTTTCCCCTAATTAAATGTTAGTGATCTGGGAAATAAGCTCAGAAGACCGTATGCTTAGAAATAAATTTGTATTTTTTTTGAAATCTTAACCAAAATTTTTAGTCGATTAAATTTGTTGAAATCGTAGTCTCAGGACATTAAGCTGAACCTTGATTTGGTGTTTTCCGGCATCAAATAAAATTAATTTGTGGATTACAATCTAAAAGCGAGTGATCAGGGTGAAATTTGAATTACAAAAAAATATATACATTTAAATGCATACAAAAAGTAATTTGTTGTTCAAAAATAATCAAATGCATGAAAGTTAGACAGCTTTTTTGTGTTACCTGTAAAATTCCAGTTTTATTATCTTTCACGGTCAGACAATGAAATATAAACAAGAGATATAAGGTGTAAACTTTTTATTTCCTACTACAGTTTTTATTTCTTTATTTAATTGCAAAAGTTATTATTAATTAAAGTTTATATGAGTCTCAATAGCTAACACAAATACGGAATGACTGCTAAATATCAAAAATTAATACTGTTGACGCTGGAAAACTCTTAAAAAAAGAAAATATTCGAAATGGAAAATTCCGAAATTAGAACATTGACGTCAAATTAAAATTTCCGAATTGGGAAATTTCCGATTAAAAAAATTGCCGACATACGATATTATCGAATTTGAATTATTAATAAAATAAATTTTATTCTAGTATATATTTATATTTTATTCTGAAGTAAATTAAACTGTTTTGTAACAAAAATAAAATAATATTGGTGGGAACACCAAGAATTTTTCTCGTGATTTTTATCTGGAATATCTTACAACTATTTTTTATTTAAAAAACCTTCGCCGAAGCCGTTTTTGCAAAAAAAAAATCATTTTTAGTTTAAAAAAATTGATACACCCAATTTTTATCGAAAAGGAAGACAGAGATGGAAAAAAGTCGCGAGAGGAAAACCGTTTGTTGAAAAAATTACCAAAAAGACTCCTTTAATCATTTTTTAACTCACATCGTTTTTTTGAAAATCTTGATTATTTATTTTAAGAGATGGACATTCGATTTTCACTTTTTTATGTCAGAGCTTTTTTACTTAAAGTAATTATATCGAGAATAAGAAACAAGAAAAAAATAAGTTTAGAATGAAATCAAAAACTGAAGTTTTTAATAAAAACGATGTGAGTAAAAAAAAATAAGTGCACCTTTTCTCAGAAATTTTTCCAAGGAATAATTTTGCTTCCTTACCTTTTTTTCATATTGCGCTTGGTTTTCGATTTTTAAAAATTAAAAATGGATATTTTTTAAAAACAGCTTCACCAAAGATTTTTTTTATTATTTATTTATTGTTTAAACAATTTTTCAATTGCACAGATTTTAAAATTTTATAGTTTCAAACATTTTTTATTCCAAATATTTTTTTTTCGGAATTTCAGAGAATCGAGGATTCTGTTTTTCGGCATATTTTGTTGAAAATTCTTTTTATATGATTAGAAATTAATTTTTTAAACTAATAATATAATTATTTAATTTTTTTTCTAATTGATCTTTTTTAATTTCAAACTCATGTTTTTGTGGAACATTCGTCTTTTTAAGTAGAAAATTATTCTTCTTGATTTAAAATTAATCCTTTTCGTCATAAATTCAACTAGTTTGTTTAAAATTATACTCTACAATTAAAAATTCTTTTTTTATTATTAAAAAGTTTTTTTTGTTGATGACAAAATTGGTTAAAAATTTACATTTCTTGTTAAAAATTTATATTTGCTGGCATAAACTATTCTTCTTGATTGTAAATTTATTTTTTTGTTAAAAATTCAACTATTTGGTTAAAAATACATTCTTTAAGTAGAAAATTTAACTGTTTTTTTTCAATTATTTTTTATGGTTAAAAATTAAGTTTTTCAACTAAAAATATAAGTATCCAATTTCTTTTTTGCAAATTGATCTTTTTTAACTTCAAACTCATGTTTTCGTGTAACATTCTTTTTTTTTATAGAAAATTAATCTTTTGGGTTCAACATTAATCCTTTTAGTCAAAATTCAACTAGTTTGTTGAAAATTAATTTCTTTAGTTAAAAATTTGAATATTTTATGTAGAACTGATGCTCTTTTTTAAATATTCATATTTTTGGTAAGACTTCAATTAAACTGTTTGAAAATTTATCTTTGTGGTTAAAAATTCATATCTTCGCTCAAAAATTCTTTTTTTTCAATTGAAAATCAATTTTTGCAACTAAAAAATTTGGTTAAAAATTTATATTCCTTGTTAAAAATTCATATTTTTTGTAAGAAATTAATCTTCTTGAATGAGAATTTATGTTTTTAGTTGAGAATTCAAATATTTTGTTGAAAATGCATTTCTAGAGTAGAAAATTTAACTATCTTTTAATTTAAGGTCGAAAAGAAGTCGAGTTTCTCGTAAAAAATTTTAATGCAAATATACATGAAAAAGATTCATAATTTTAAAACAGACTTCCAAGACAACCTTTCTTCACTCCTCTTTTTTTATTTTGGTTATTTTATTAAAATTTTTCATGAGAAACTTGACTTCTTTTCAAACTTAAATTAAAAGATTTTAATGCAGATACTAAACAATGGATTTTGTTTCAATCTTAGGGTTTGCCTATGAATATGTTAGGAATTTTTTTAATTGAGGCTTCATAATGCTTATTTGAATCAGATTAAAGAATTCTTTCTTTTTAATTGTGTATAAAAAACGTTTTTTAAACTATAGAAATTTTATAAATGGAATAAAAATTTTTTGGATTATTACTTTTCCTGTTTTGGAATATGTAATTGGCTACAAGGATTGGTTCATAATCACTCACAAACTTAACTATCTTGTTGAAAATTCTTTTTTTTTGGTGAAAAATTAATTTTTTTAACTAAAAATATAACTATTTAATATTATGTTGAAAATTGATCTTTTTTAATTAAAAAATTCATGTTTATGTGGACCATTCGTCTTTTGTAGCAGAAAATTATACTTCTTGGTTCAAAATTAATCCTTTTAGTCAAAAATTTAACTAGTTGAATTATTGGTTGAGGATTTATTTCTTTGGTTAAAAATTCATTTTCTACTATAAATTATTGACTTTATAATTAATAAATAATAATAAAAATAATGAATAATTGCTCTCAGCGGAGCTGAAAGCAACTTTTTCACAATTTAGAAATAAAAATTAATATTTAAAAAATCTTGATTTTAGACCAGTAGACAAAGAACAATTATCATCAAAGTTTTTATTTGTTTAAAAATTTATGTATTTTTTTTACTTTTTTGATAGAAAATTTATCTTTTTGGTGAAAAAAATTAATTTTTGTAACTTAAAAATTTGGGTGGCAATTTATGTTTTTTTTTTAATTCACCTTTATTGGTAGAAAATTAAATTTATTGGTTGAAAATGCATCTTTTTAGTTGAAAATTTATTTCTTTGGTTACAAATTAAACTATTTTGTTGAAAGTGATTTCTTTCTTGGTAGAAAATTACTTTTTTTATTTGAAAATTCACGTATTTGTGTTTTAGTTAAAAGAAATTTTTTTTCAAGTTCAAAATTTAACTATATAAATAACAAACTTTTCTTGCTTGAAAATTAACTTTCATTGAAAATTCGCTTTCTTGCTAGAAATTTGTCTTTAACTGAAAATTTAATTATTCTATGTTTTGTTAAAAATCCATCTGTTTAGTTGAGAATTCAACTATTTGTCTGAAAATACATTCCTTTTGTTAAAGTTTTAATATTTTGTTAATAATTCTTTATTCGTGGTTGGAAATTGATTTTTTCAACTAAAAATTGCAAATTGACCTCTTTTAGTTAAAAATTCAAGTATTTTGTTGAAAATTCGTCTTTTTTCAAAAAATTAATCTTGTTGATTAAAAATTTATCTTTTTGGTTGAATGTTCAACTTATTTATTATGTGTTTTATTAAAAATTTATTTTTATTGGTAGAAAATTAGTTTTCTTAGTTAAAAATTCATTGTTTTAGTTGTAAATCGAACTATTTGGTTAAGAATTAATTCATTGTTTTAAAAGTGCAATATTATCACTGGAAATGTTACGAATTTGAAGCATTTCAAATATAATTTATTATAGATCCGCGTTAATTCTACTTAAATGGAATTATTCCCCGATTTGTCTTTTTGTTTTAATATTATCCTTAAAAACTGTACTATGTGAATATAGTTTTTGAAAAAAATTTTAACTGATACAGGTTAAATGTCTAAACGGTTAGACTATTTGGTAGAAAATCCATGTAATTTGTTGGAAATTCATCATTTTGTTTGAGGATTCAATTATTTTGATAAAAATTCTCCTTTTTTAGTTGAATTCGACTGGTTAAAAATTCGTTATTCTTGTTGTTAAAAATTGATTTTTAAACTGAAAGTTTAACGATTCCATTGTTGGTTGAAGATTTTTTTATCAGTTGAAAATTTAACTATTTTTTTTTTAATTCATCTTTCTTGATCGAAAATTTAATTTTTTGTTAAAAATTCTTCTTTTCCATTTTTAAAGTTAACTAATTTAAAAGACATTCGACATTCTAACTTCAATTCGTTGAAAATTTGTCTACTTAGGTCAAAAATTATTCTTCTTTTGTTAAAAATTCATCATTTTGATTGAAGATTCAACTATTTAATTAAAAAAATTTTCTTTTTTTGTTGAATTCATCTGGTTGCTATTTTTTTTAAACTTATCTTCTTTTATTGAAAATTGAACTATTTTGCTAAATTTATCTTTTTTAATCAAAAATTAAACTGTTTTGTAGAAACTTCGCATTTTTTTGAAAATTCAAAAAATTGTGCAGAAAACTAAACTATACAGAAAATGATTGTTTTATAAAAGAATTCTTTTTACTGGTTTGGCGAAAGTAAATTACTTAATCCAATTAATACCTAATATATTTTTGATTTCAAATTCATATTTTTGGTTTAAAATTTAACTATTTTGGTAGAAAATCAAACTTCTTATTTAACAATGTTTCTACTTTGTTGGAAATTCGTGAATTCAGTTTTTGAAAAAAGTTTAAACCGATAAAGAGTTTAACCGAATGAACTTTTCTACAGGTTAAATGTCAAAACGATTCAACCTATAAATTACTCGAATTGTTTGAACATTTAATCGGTCGAGTGCGGATCAGTAGTTACAATTGAGCTTTCTAATTTGATTATTTCGGACTAGAAATTAGAAATAGTATCAAGATGAGCATCCCTGATGTGAGTCGCACAATGAATGACTGGTCTCATAATTACATGTGTGAGATTGACTTGTGTGAGTGAATCAGTTGGTACATGGGTCC
>JAUELO010000179.1:37836139-37847779 GCA_032357855.1 Amphibolips quercusostensackenii | reverse complement strand
CACCGGGAGAGTACACAACGTACCCGAGAGTACCCGAGTAACCAAAAACAGACGCTTCCTATTTCAAGAAGGCCTGTTTTCGGTTCATCTTGGGTACTCTCGCGGTGGCGGGTTGCTCGTTCCCAGGCGCATTAATCCAGCATATTTTCAATAAATTAAAAAAAGATCATTTTAAAAAAAAGGGTTTTAAGTAGGATTATATTTTGCCCTTTAGATTATGTGGCTAAAATATTACATTAAACAATTCATCCTTGTAGAAGAAAAGTTGTCATTTGTAATGCATGGGCTAAAAATCAAGCCTTAAGAAGCACAAGGATAATTTTTAAATTTTAGACACCCTATTGTAAGAATACGTAAGATTTTTGTGCCCCCCTCCTCATCTTCATACATGATATTCTATACTTTTTACTCAATGTATCAAAAATATATCAATTATTTGCACTGTGAACGAGATTTCAAGGAATTTCAAAAGATTTCAAGGGATTACAAATTTATTCTTGAACTTCATCAGATTTTAATCCCATCTGATTATGTTTTGAGAAAATCTCGACTTTATTTGAAAATTATCAACGTGCCTCATTAATTTGAAAGAATTTTAAGAGATTTTTTAATTTTCACGAATTTTTAAGGATTTCAGGGGTTCCTAACGGGATTTTGATGATTTAAAGAATTTTTAAGGAATTTTGATAAGATTCCACAATATTTGCGAAGATTTTGGTGGATTTTAAGGAATTTTAATAGATTTTGAGAGATTTAACGGAGTTTCGATCATTTTACAGGATTTCAAAGGATTTTGAGAGGTTTTTAGAACATTCCAAAGTGTATCCATGGATTTTGGAAGACTTTGTGAAGTTACAAAAGATTTAACGGAATTTTAAAGGAGTTCTGAATATTATGAAGGATTTTCGAGAAATTTTAATGGCGTTTGAAAGATTTTAATATATTTTGAGAAATTTCAAGAGATTCGGAAAGAATTCCATGGATTTTAAAGATTTCAATGAATATTAAATGGATTGCAGTGACGTCAAGGGATCTAGTGATATTTGGAAATATTTCACGGAATTTCAAGGATTTTAACCGTTTTAAGGGTTTTTTGTAGAATTTCAACGATTTTCAGCAATTTCAAGGATTTGAAAAGATTTCTTGGAACATCAAAAAATTTAAAGGGATTTCCGCAGTTTCTAAAGGGTATCAAATGATTTTCAGGGAGCTCAATCGTTTTAAAGGGATTTCAAGAAATTATGTACAATATCTATGAAATTCACAGGATTTCAAAGAATATTTACATCATTTGAAAATTTTGTGGGATTTACAAAATTTTTAAAGCATCCAGGGGATTTCTAAGGATTTCAAGAAAGGTCGAAATATTTTTACGAATTAGGAAGTATATCAGGGAATTTTAATGGGAATTTGAAGATTTCAATAGATTTGGAAAAATTTTAAGGAATTTAAAGGGATCCACCAAATTTTAAAATAATTCACGGGCTTTTAGGCGATACTAAATTATTTTCAGGGATTTTTGAGAATATCAGATAATTTTAATAGGTTTTCAAAGCTATGAAGAGATTTCAAAGAATTTCAAAAGATTTTACGGGATTTCAACAGATTTTGAAAGATTTAAATAATTTTAAGGAATTTCAACAGATTTTGAGAGATTTAAATATTTTATGATAATTTCATAAGATATTAATGAATTTTCAAAGGAATTTCAAAGATTACAAGGGCTATCGTTATATTTTAAAATATTTCACGGAATTTCTAGAATTTTTAACAATTTGAAGGTATTCCTGGAAATTTCAATCGATTTTAATGATTTCAAAAGATTTCACGGATTCTCAAAGAATTTTAAAAGATTTTTATATTTTTTTAAAGATTTCAAGGGATTTTTAGCTTATTTGTTTTAAAGGAATTTAAAAATATCAAGTACGATATTGATGAAATTCAAGAGATACCGAAGTATTTTCAGGAATTTTGAAGTATATCAGAGGATTTAAATGGTATTTCTAAGCTTTAAAGATAAGGGATCTTATGAGTTTTTAGAAGATTTCACAGGATTTCCAATATTTGAAAACATTTTAATGGATGTTGAGGGATTTTAACGGATTTGAAGAAATTTAAAGGGTTTTTCATTATTTCACGAAATTTAGGAGGATTTTAGGAGATTTCAAAACATTTCAAAGTATATCCGCAAATTTTAAAGAATTTCGTAATATTTCAATAAATTTTACAAGGATTTTAAAGATTTAAAGGGATCTCGTAATGCTTGGTAATATTTCATGGCATTTCAAGGATTTGAATCAATTTTAAGAAATTTTCAAGGATTTTCATGGAATTTTAAAGATTTCAAGCAATTTTAAGGATATCAGAAGATTTCATAGATTTTCAAAGAATTTTATTGTATTTTCGCAGATTTCAAAAGGTTTCAAGGGATTTCCAGAGACCTCATTTGTTTTAAATAGATTTCAAGAGATTATGTACGATATCCACAGAATTCATAGGGTTTTTAAGGAATATTCAAATTATCAAAAAAATGTTAAAGGATTTACAACATTTTTAAAAGAATGCATAGGATCTCAGGAGATATTGAAGTAGTTTCACGAATTTTTGTGGATATCAGGGGATTTTGATTAAATTTCGCGAAGATTTAAAGAGAATTTAAAATTTTATAGGATTTCAAAAGATTTCCCAAGATTTCAAAAAGTTTAGAAAGATTCGAAGGATTTTAAGGGATTTTAACGGATTTGACGAGACTTAAAGTGGTTTCGATTATTTCACGGAATTAAGAAGGATTTTAAGGGATTTCAAAACATTCCAAAATGTATCGTAATTATTTCATAATATTTTAATGAATTTTAAATGGATTTTAAAGATTTAGGGGATCTTGAAAAATTTTGTAATACTTCTTGGAATTTTAAGGATATTTACCAATTTTAAGAGATTTATAAGGTTTTGTGTGGGATTTCAAAGATTTCAAGCAATTTTAAGAATTTCAAAAGGTTTCACGGAATCTCAAAGAATTTTATGGGATTTCTACACATATAAAGAGGTTTCAAGGGATCTTCAGGGACTTGGATTTGGATGGGATTTCGACGATCTAGGAGATTCAAATGTTTTTTGATGATTTAATGGGATTCAAAAGAATTTTAAGAGTTCAAAACATGCCAAAGTATATTCATTGATTTTATAGGATTTCGTAAGATTTCGGGAAATTTTAAAGGAATTTCAGTGGATCTCGTAATATTTTGAAATATTTTTCATTATTTCGAGGATTTTAACTGATTTAAGAGATTTTAAAGGACCTCAATGGGATTTTGAAGATTTTCAGCGATTTCAAGGATTTAAAAAAATTCCATTGAATCTTAAAGAATTTTAACAGATTTCCACAGTTTTTGAAAGACTTTAAGAGATTTCCAGAGAGCTTAATTATTTTACAGGGATTTTAAGAAATTATTTACCATATCCATGGAATTTATAGGATTTCAAAGAATATTCGCAGCACTTAAAAAAATTTAAGGGATTTACAAAATTTTCAAAAGAATTCACGGGATTTTAAAGGATTGCAGAAATGTCCGCAGTCAAAACAGATTTGAATGAGCATACCTTAAAAGCTTAATTAGGAGGAGGAAACTTGCGTAAGAAATTCTTCAAACACATCCCTCCCTCCCCCCAATATGCTGAATTGTTATTTTAAAACAAAACTAGAAAATGACTCAGAAAAATTTGATTGACGCAACCAAATTGTTATGTTAAATTAAACCAATACTCTATCTACCAGAATATTTGGTTAAAACAACCAAAAAATTTATTTGGGTCATGCAAATATTTTGTTGTACATATAGCAACCATATTCTATGGTTGAACCAACAAAATTTTGTTTGATTCAGCGAAACCGATTTGCCAATATTGATTCCAAATAATAGTCAATAATTATCACGATTTATGCGTAATATTTTTAATAAAATGTTCGATAACGATCCATATTAATTTATCATACTATAAAACAAGTTAATTTTTTGAAACACTGAAATAAAAAATAAATTGTGAAAATAGTAATTTTCCTCATATTTTCATACGTTATGCATATGCTTTTAAAAGATAAAAAATATTTTAAATATTTCTTTGTTTTATTATAGTCGCACATCTTGTCACTCGACCTTTAGCAACGTGTAAAATTCATATCCAACACAGATACATTCCTTGATCTCTCAGTTTCATATTTATATGCTTACTAAGATTACCCTTAATTTAAAAAACATATGTTTTAGGCAATTTGAAAATTTTTTTTTTTTTATGAAAATATCATTGTCGAAAATGGCTAACTTTTTGGCAGTCACCCATATCCACTTACATTGAAGCAAGAAATTGCTGATGAATTTTTTACTTTACTTTAAGGAAATATTGCAACATAAACTTTAAATATCATATGGATAAAGTGGAAAAAGTAATTTGTAACATCCGCAGTAGCTTTCCCAATATCCGCTAAAAGGTGAACCATCCGTTATAACGGTTACCAATAATTGGGTGTAGCAGTGGTTTTGAATTTTCTCATGTCCATCATATGGTTTGTCCTTTATTAATGTGTTTCGATAAATGATAGAACAGCTTTTCATTCCAAAAGCAATTAATTGTAAATTCAAATTAAATAACAAAATATATCTCAAACTAAAAATAAGTACCAAAAGTACTGAAACAAATTTTGAAATAGGTTAATGTGTTCTGGTCGGTTATTGAATTTAAAAAATTCAAAATTATGGAAACTATAAAAAAGGATTTCCTATCGAGCAAAACATTGCGGCGAACTTTTTTCAAAATCAGGTATTTGGATTTTGTATTAGGTTAACAATTATAAAAATTTCTTAAATTGTGAATGTTATCTTTTTTTGAAAATCTGCAAGAAACATGTTTTTATTTACTTAATTGTACTTTATGATTGTTCAAGAAAAAATTAATACTTTTTTACAGTACAACATATATGAGGCTGGCAGGCGTAATTTTAATAAAACGAGTGCAAATTACAGGGACATCTGAAAATCACTTCCAAGAATGTGATATATGTATTGATTTCTTATTTTGACCTCTATATTTTTAAATTATTTTATCTCGTTGTGGGGGTACTAATAATTTGCGATAAAATGTGAAAAAATTATTTTTGAACGAATGAAAATTGTTTAAACAATTAATAGGAACCTCCCAAAATGAGATATTCTCGCAAACGAAATTCGAACATTGCTTTTATTTTACACGTTGTGCTTGAAATTTTTTTAGTTTAAATCGTATAGAAACATGACATTATTTTTTCTCTAAATGAGAAAAAAATTAAAGCGTGTAAATTGTTTAAAATAATCAAAATCCTACATTTTGAAATGCTTGAAGAAGTACGGAATTTTTAATAGAACTAATAACAAATTAATGGCATTCATCATTGAGTCTGTGAGTAAAATTTTATATATTAAAAAAATTTTTAATCTTTAAATTCAAAAACAAACTGAAGATATTAACTGACTTCAAATTTTATTTAAGTTTCTTAGATGACAAACAAATTCTTTACTCGGCTCAAATGATTCGATTAATTTTAATATTCTCTCTCCGCCCTAACGAACAATGGTAATTTACAACAAACTTGTAGTTAAATTATAAATAAAATATTTTTTATTTTAATAACAACATTTTTGTGTTTTTGCTATAATTGCAGATGTCAATAAAGCTGACGAATATACAAGAAATGACGCTCAAGATGAAAAACTCATTCCAGGTAAAACTCAGAAATTGAATAATTTTTTTTTCAATGCATTTAAAATTAATCAAGTCAGACAGAACTTTTTTTTTAACTCATTGAGAAAAATCCGCAGTAAGAAAAGACTTATCGATTAAGAAAAATTTTTTCCGGAGTAGAAGATTGCTTTTTTCGTAACTTCATTGGACATCCGGCAGCTTCTGCGGAAATTGGTAAATTTTCCAATTAGTGCGCCCCAATACTTGCTTCCTGAAACGTCTTTTCCCTAAATCCAGGCATGATTCGATGTTATTTTCCTGAAATATAAATGACCAAGTTGACAAAAAATCTCACGCCTAGAATATTCTTTTTTTTTATCTTCCTTTTTTTATTTTCAGTTGTTCAATTGGCCTCGATGTCTCAACAATCCTCATTGGATGCAAGCCGGAGTGGAACAAATTCCAATCACAAAAAAAGTTT
Source organism: Amphibolips quercusostensackenii (assembly GCA_032357855.1). NCBI lineage: Eukaryota > Metazoa > Arthropoda > Insecta > Hymenoptera > Cynipidae > Amphibolips > Amphibolips quercusostensackenii. The sequence continues at coordinate 37,841,586 of JAUELO010000179.1, read as the reverse complement.
ATTGACACTATTTTTATTTTCCATTTTGATCAGTCAATGGATTATTACCTGAAAAGAAGCATAGGTCGTGCAAATGTAAATGCTTATAACCGAAAACTCAAAATTTCTGAAATGTTATTGAGAATCAGACTGAATTTATTATTTATTTAAAATCGAATTATTTGACCTTTGAACAAAAAATTGATCGAATCTATTTGAAATCAGGCAGGTTTAAAAAACCCCTAATTCTAATATTTTAATTTTCTTATGGAATTTCTGAAAATATTTAAAGTCGATTCTGTCAAAAAACCGACATTTATTTTTTTGCTAATTTTTTGTTGAATTTTTACTTTAATTTTTATTTTCGCCGAAAAATTTTTTTTTGCATGTTGGAAAAATATGTATCGGCTGATTTCCTTTACAAATGATTTGAAATGGATTTAGTCAATTTTTTGTTTAAAATTTGTTACCTTTCCTACAAGTTCCAATTTGTTTAAATATACTTAAATTCATGTGATTAAAAAAATTCTAAGTTAATTTTAATGTCCGATTTATAGATTTTACACAATATTAAAATGCATGTCGACTTTGATCGTTTGGACAGTTGATGAGAAAAAATATTTATCCCTTGAGTACTGAGTCTTGTATATAAGGAAGTGTATAAAATTTCTTTGATATATGCGTGAGATCGTTACGTGCTATATGCTAATATTCCTTAGAGTTTGCGTTTCAAAGTTCATTGATCACATCAGAGCTTTCGGGAATAACTCGAACTGCACTGGCAAACCAGTGTAATTGGACTAATTGTTCGAAATTATACAGTTGGAAAATGCAATCCGTATTCTAAGTTAATTCTAGAATTATTAAAACATAAAGTTAACGCACAGTATATAATTATTAAGATTGTACATAAAGAGTGATCGACTTTTGTAAAATACATGAATAATAAATAAGGTTTATTAAAACAAGAGTACTTTCTTAAATCCTCTCTTTCAGAATTAGCAAAAATAGCGCGTATATTAAATTTTTTGTAAATTTTGTTTGCCTAGTTATCAAATTAACATATATGTTTTAATCTAAAGTACTATAAAATATAATCATTATTATTATTATTATTATTATTATTATTATTATTATTATTATACAATTAAGCCATATCCCTTTCGGGGTAAGCATGACTCAATCGATACTAGTCTTGTACTTTATTACGTTTTATTACAAGTTACATGTACGCATTTATCACTTTTTTTTTATTTTGATTGCCTAATTATCAAATTAAAATATATGTTCCAATCTAAAGTACTATAAAATATAATGATAATAATAATTATTATTATTAATACACCATTAAGCCATATCCCTTTCGGGGTAAGTGTGACTTACTCGATTCTAGCCTTGCACTTTATTATGTTTTATCACATGTTGGATGTACGCATTTATTCTTTTTTTTATTTTTATTGCCTAATTATAAAATTAAAATATATGTTTCAATCTAAAATAGTATAAAATATAATAATTATTATAACTTTAGGATAAATATTTTTCGGGGTAAGCGTGACTCACTCGATTCTAGCCGCAATACTGTCAGTGATCCTCTATACTCCCCCTGCATTGACCGAAGTCGGGTGGGACTGACGTTCCAACTGGAATCTCCACCTTGCGACAACTTGGCTATAGAATGTAATTAATAATCATAAATTACAATAAATTAAAATGAATATTAAAATAGCTACATCGGTTTTCTTACAATTTTAATTTTATTCCAATTCAATCTTGATTTTAATATTAATTTTAATTTTAATCGGCCTTCACTAATCTGTTACTTTTTCAAATACGATATTTTATCCCAGCAGAAATCAGAAGCAACGAAAGAAATAATTAAATTAATTTTCAATTTTATATGGTAATAAGATAACTGACGTTAATAATTTAACTTGTTTAATTTTGAATGTTTATACTTCATAATTTAAACTCATAAAATTGTTAACATATTTTTGAAACAGGTCTATCTTGAGGATTTGCAATTAAAGGGCGTAAGTGTGAAGAAAATTTTTTTTTGTAGAGCAAAAAACGTTCTAAAAATTCGAATTATTTTTTTTAACAAAATGTCATAACCGTGCAAGTCCCACCTGGTTTTTTTGTTCAACTCTCATTATCATAAAATCGAGCATAAAACATATCAGTGAAAGACCAGATTATTTTTAATTTATCAAAACTTTCAAAAAATGAAAAATGCACGATACGAAAAAACTAATAGCGCTATTCGATTCAGCTAAAAGACATACATGAAGTCTATGTATTTTATGTAATTTTTTCCTCAGAATCGAATGGCACAATTAGTTTTTATGTAATTTTTTCCTCAGAATCAAATAGCACAATTAGTTTGTCCGTATCTCGAGTATTTAAATAAATTATTTAAATAAAAGTTGATGACTCAATTTAAAAGATCCTTCAATTTGTAATGTGTATAATTTGAAATAATTTAGTTTTGAATTTTGTTTTTCTTAATAGTTCAATTTTGAAGATTTATAATTAAAAACTCTTCAATTTTAAAGAATGATGAATAAAAATTCTTAAATTTGGATCATTTAGAAGATCAAAAGTCAAATTTTCAATTTTAAGTCTTTCAAACTGAAGAAATTTCAAATGTAAATCATAAAAATTACAGAATTTACCATTTTAAAATTTCAAACTTGCATAATTTTTAATTCAATATTTGCAGTATTAAAAACTCTTTAATTTTAGGAATTATTATTTTAAAAAATCCTAAATTTTATTAATATCGAAGATTAAAAGTCAAGTTTTCAATTCCAAATTTACTAAATTGAAGAAATTTCGAATATAAAGCATCAAAAGTACAGAATTTTTAATTCTGAAACCTAAAACTTGCATAATTTTTAATTCAATATTTGCAAAATTAAAAAATTTTTAATTCTAAATATTTTCAATTTTAGAATCTTCAATTTTAAAGATTAACCATTGAAAATTCTTAATATTCAAAGATATATAAATAAGTTTTTTTTAATTTTGATGGATTTTGAAGATCAAAAGTTAGATTTTCAAGTTTAAATCTTCCAAATTGAAGAAATGTCCAATATAAATCATCAAAATTACAAAATTTACCATTTTTCATAATTAAAAACTTTTCAGTTTTGAAAAATTTGCAATCCAAATTTCTCCAATTTAGAAGGGTTACAATTGAAATTCTTGAATTTTAAAATAATAGAATTAAAAATTATTCGATTTCCAAGATTTATATTTCAAAGCTGTTTTAAGGTATATAGCTTCAACTGTAACTGTATGCAATTTAAAATTCTTAGATTTTGAAGATTTATGATTGAAAACTTTTTAATTTTAATGATGTATAAACAAAAATCTTAAATTTTTTATGATTTTAGGAATGCAATGTCCAAGTTTTGAATTCTAAATCTTTCAAATTCAGGAAATCTCGCTGGAGTATCATATTTTTTATCAATAATCTAATATTTTTATTAACAGTTTTATCTATAATTTTTCCTTTTTTTAACTTTCTTTTTGATTACAAAAGTTTTAATGGCCCTTGCTGAAATATATATATATATAATCATGATTTAGTTAAATATTTAAAATATAAAAATTTTCAATTTTGAAGGTTTACAATTGGAAGCTCTTCAATTTTAAAGATATATAAATCAAAATTCCTCAATTTTTGATGGTATTGAAGATCAAGTCAAGTTATCAATTCTAAATCTAAATGAAAGAAATTTTAAATATAAAGCATTAAATTTACCATTTTTTCTTTCTACAATTTTTAAGAGTTACCTTGTATATTCTTGAATGTTTTAAATATACAATTACAGATTATTAAGTTATCAAGAATTTAAGATTTGAAAGTCTTATTATAATATTAAAATTTTTTTTAATAGTTCAATTCTGAAGATTTACAATTTTTAATTCTTCAGTTTTGTATATTTTTAATTAACCAGTTGACAGTGTATGACCCATATTGCGTCAAAAAATAATTGGCTAAGAGTGCATTTGACGCAATATGCGTCAGGTAAAATAAATAGTTTTATACTATTTCGATTATCATGAAACTTGGTACACAAAGGTTTTCTGGGTCTCTGAATCTGAATATGGTATCAGAATTCTAAAATTCAAAATGTCGGATCCAATATCGCGGATCTAAATTACGCAAAATTGGCAGATGCTTATGAAACTTGGTATATCAAAATTTAAATGATGAGCTATTTCGAAATTTCGAATTATTACCTTCAATTCCTATTCACCGCGACAAATAACCCCCTGGTACCAATATTTATCTAAATCCGCACTCATTGCATTTTTCAAAATTTTTGGTCGCCATATTGGATTCGCAATTTCAAAAATTTAAATTTGAACCTTGAATTATATGCAGCGATACAAATAAGCCCTTAATACCAATTTTCATTTAAATCCGTTAACTCATTGGATTTTTCAAAAATTTTGGTCGCTATATTGGATCAGCTATTTTGAAATTTTGAATTTTGACCCTGAATTCGTATTCAGCGATTCAAAGGACCCCTTAGTACAAATTTTCAATTAAATCCATTTAGTAGAATGTTCCATACATTTTGGGCCCTCTTTGTGATTTTCGGTCTACACAGTGAAGGGGTTGAAGATACTTCACTATTTGATGAATACAATATATAGAAAATGATGCAACTGTGAATACCTTTTTGGAATAGATCCATTTTGGAAATTAAAAATGATTAAGTTTTGAAATTTCCAAATTGAAGTATATTAACAACTGATTTACAAATTGGTTTAATAATAATTTAATAATAATTTAATTATAATATAATTAAAGGAAATTCCCCGTGCTGCATCTAAATTCAAATGACGGAAACTGATATTCCAATTTAAACTAAAGAATTTCATTTTAATTGAAATAACCTAAATTGAAAACAGAATTTTATCAGCTGTCAAACGTGTCAAACCGACGTATACAATAAAAGTAATAAACTGCCAAACTGAGTGATAGGAAAAAAATTGAGAGATAAAAGCACGCGATAAGTGAGCGGAAACATAGGAGCTTCAATGAGGACAATGTGAATGAATAAATTTCAAGATTATTATTATTAATATTAATTACCGTTTGAAAACAAAAAAATAAAAATTTTGCCACACATTGTAGAGAAAAATACAAAATCAAAAATGTATATTTGAAAACTGTGGAAATAAAACAATTTTCAAATATAATTTTTCAAGATTGAATAAATTTCGAGTTCCAAACTTTTTGACTTTACAATTGAAAAATTGAAAAATGTATTGAGTGAAATCAAATAACTGGCTTGAAATTCTTCATGATTAAACTTTATTTTAACAATTGCTGAAATGGAGACTAATAATAATAAATACATTTCAGCTAATTATGTGTATGCATTTGCATTGGAACAACGCATGAGTATAGCCTTTATATCCAAAAACACGTAACCTCCATTGGTAGT
>JAUELO010000179.1:37802131-37814684 GCA_032357855.1 Amphibolips quercusostensackenii | reverse complement strand
GCTCACTTTTCAGCTCATCAAAGATAAAAATATAAGTAACAAAATTAGAAAACAGAGAGAAAAAGGAAAGAAGTCACCCAAAAACCAACCTCTCACTTTTTCCTTCCTCCGTCTTCTTTTATACCACCAGGTAACCAACATGTTTCGAGGACAATTTAGACCTCCTCGTCAAGGATTATTTATAGGATAACTACAAGGCTTGAATAATAGAATCTTATTCTAATTAAAAATTAACATAATTATAATATAACATAATTTTAAAAAATGATTTTAATTCTTAAAAGAAAAAAAACGCACTATCAAAAAATACGTGGTGCAACATTAAAATCACGATGTCAACTTAAGTTGGTTTCAAAAAAGAGACCTCTCAATCCATTGACAGAGTTTTGAACACATTCCATCCCACCCTTTAGAGTGAAAGAACCATTTAACACAAGGTCCCTCTTTTTATACATAGCTTATACATACACACACATACATATATATATATATATATATATATATATATTATATTGCACATGTTAGAAGAAATTTCATAGATCTGACGAAAAACCAAAAGTATAAGAAATCTTTTAAAAAGACAAGCATCAGCTATTCAGAAATAAGAACAAAAACAAAACTAGCTGTGAATTCGATCTTGAGTGTTTCCGCTGTATTTGTATTTATATTTATATAGTACTCATTTCACGAGCACTTTGCTTCCTCATAGAGGAAGCATTAGTGATTATTTAAATAATAGGCAAAGCAAGGTTTTCATTTTGATCAATTGAAGAATAGAAATTTACAAAAAATGACAAAATGATACCAAAATTTTTAAAAATACAATAACAACTTAGGCAAATCAAATTTTGTATTTGAAATGGTAATTCTTCGAGCTGGAAAAGGGAAGGGGGAAATTCTGTCATACCCTATCCTTTTCCCAGCTTCATAATTTTTGTACGAAGATCATTTTATTTGAAAATTTATGATCAAAAAGTATTTTCTATTCATGCATCAACTTTAAATTATGTTGATGAAAAAAATTTTTCTGTTTAAAACAGATGTTTCAAATATTACGAATAAGCATAACTTCCTTACTCTTCAAAAAAGTGTATCAATATTATAGGTCAGTAAGTTTGCCTCGAATCAAGAAATCCTTTCCGTTGTAGCATCAATTTTGAATTATGTTAAACAAAAAAAATTTACTACAAAAAACCGCTTTTACAAACATTATGCATTACCATAGCTTCCTTACTCTTTGATAAAATGTATCATTATTATAGGTCAATCGATTGGTCTCGAATCAACACATCTTTTCTATTCTCACATCAACTTTCAATTATAAGAATAAAAAAATTTTGACAATGAAAATCAATTTTTAATATAATATAAATGACCATAACTTCCTTACTCTTTGATAAAATATGTTAATATTATAGGTCAATCGATTCGACTCGAACCAAGGAATCTTTTATATTCTTGCATCAATTTTAAATTATGTTAATGAAAAAATTGTTAGTATGTAAAACCGATTTTCAAAATATTATAAAGTGCCAGAAAAAAATGCAATAAATATTTTTAGAAATCTTTCGGCCAGTTTCAAGATAGTAGCGATGAAAATAAGCCCCCCAAATTTCATTAATTTATCTGCAAACGTTTTCAAGTTATCCTGTTCACAAAAAAGTGTGACACACACAACATACACACCACATACACACACACACATCCGGACAATTGCTTAGAACATTGTATTAGATATTTTCAAATTGAGGAGCGTTTAATTAAATGAATTTAAAAATTTTCGAAAATGTTATCATTACAAAGATTCCTCTATGAGGAAGGAAAATATAAAAAGTAATCTGAGAATAAAAAGACGAAAATGAAAAAAATTAGAAAAGATTCCACATCAAAAAAATTATCCAAACAATAAAATATCACAAAAGTACTCATTGGTACATAATATGCAACCATATTTTTTACAAGCAAAGCTTTGTACGCACCATGTAGTCTTTGGTTTTGGTTGCCATAGTGAGCGCTTTGATCTCATCGTTTCGTGTTCTGAGTTCATTTTCTAAGGCTTCCACTCGTAACCTTAGAGCTTCGACATTGCCTTCTGCAATCTTGCCAGCTTCAAGATCCGCGTACTTTGCCTTTACTCGTGCATTTTCCTCCTTGTAAAGTTGTAACTGTCTCTTCCATTCGTCGACGTTAGCTGTTGATTCTTGAAGAGCACTCGTCAATCTAGCATTATTCGTTTTTAGTGTAGTCAACTCGACCTGCGAAAAAGATAAATTGAACTTTGAAAATCCTTGAATTTAAAGGACTAATTTATCAGATGAAAAAGTACTGCAATTACTCAAAAGTTATTGTACTTGAGAAATATTCTAACGTTCACGAAGCTCAAATTTTAAACTATTTAATTCTAAGCTTTTTTAATTTTTAACGCTTCTAATTTGATATTAATATGAATATGTTTTAGGCACGGAAGTTAGACGAAAAATTGACGCGAAAAATCGAAACGAAAAAATCGACACGAAAAATGTGTAACACTGACGTCATCATCTATTACGTATCCACTTCCAGCATATTCATGTTATCACGGTTTTGCTTTACTTTTACGGAAGAGAGTTTTATCAAAAAAAAACTTGTAAAACAAAAAAAACAGTGAGTGGAAAAGGGACATGGAAAACGGGAAGGCGAAAGAAAAAAGGGAAAGGGGCAAGAGGAAAGTAAGAGGGGAAAGGGGAAAGAAAAGGAGGAAATGAGTAATAGGAAAGGTTAAAGCGGAAGGTGAAAAAAGAAAAAGGGAAAGAGGAAATTGGAAAGGGGGCAAATGGAAAGAAAAAAGGAAAATAAGAAAAGGGGAAAGAAAAAAAGGGAAATTGGTAAGGGGAAATGGGGAGGGGGAAATGGGCAAAAAAGATAAAGGGAAAAGGGGGAAAGAGTAAAAGGGGAAAAAGGAAAGGGGAAAAAGGAAAAGGTCAAAAGGTAAAAGATGAAGAGGAAAAGGGAGAAGGGGGTAAGTGAAAAGGGGACAGGAGGAAAAAGGGAAGGGAAAGATGAAACCAGAAAAACTGGAAAGGGGGAAATATAAAAATTGGAAATAAAAAAGGAAAAGGGGAATTGGAAAAGGGAATTGGAAAGGGGAAATGGTAAAGGGGCAAAGGGCAAAAGAGGGAAGGGGTAAAGTGTGAGGGGGAAATAAAAAAGGGCAAGGGAAAGGAGAAATGGGAAAGTTTACAGCAGAAGGGGAAAGGGGAAACGTGAAAGGAGAAAGAGGAAAAGTGGAAAAGGGGAATTCGAAATTTCGACACACATACACATTCAGAATAAATCTAATTTTTTACTCTTGAATAAGATTGAATGAAATTGCTGATTTTAAAAACTCTTTCAATTTACTACAATTAATTTTTGAAAGATATTGAATTTAAAATACATCGACAATAAAGGTTTTTATTGGAAATAAAATTTTGAAACAGTTCGATTGAAAATAAAAATTTGTTCACTTTTTAGTAACTGAATTTGAAATGATTAGATTGACGATGTTTTCAACTTTAAAATATTCAACCCGTAAGTGCTGCAAATTAAAAAGGTACAATATTAAAAGATTTTTCTTCAAAAAGTCGAAAATATACAATCCAAGGCCTAGAATGGAAATTAACACAAAATGTATGCATTTAGAGTATTTTTAATTAATTTTTGTATATATTAGCCTTTGGGACTATATTTAAGTATATATTTATGTACACAGGTAAATAGGGTGATTTTTTACAAAAATAGGGCAATAATAGTGAAATAAATTATTTTAAATAAAAATAATAGTTATCTATTGAATTCAATATGAAAAGCTATAAATACTTGAATTTTCTAGTCAAAATATTGCAATTTAAACAAAATAGATAAATTTTAAAAAAATGCATGAGTTCTCAATCAAATATTTGAATTTTCTACTAAAAAAGATTAATTTTAAACAAAAAATGGAATAGCCAAATTTTAAAACAAAAGAGATGAATTTTCACTAAAATAGATGAATTTTAAAGAAAAACCCTCTGTTTTCTACCAAGAAAATTAGTTTTCTATCGAAAAAGTTGAATTTTCAAGAAAATACATGGATTTTAAACCAAACAGTTAACGCTTCTACTGAAAAAAGATACATTTTCAGTTTTAAAAAAATAATTGTCAGCAACGAAAAAACGAAATTTAAAAAAACAGTTAAATTTTCAACCAAAGAGATGAATTTCCAACTAAAATTATGAAAGTTTAACCAAAAAAATTAATTTTTAACAAAATAGTTAAATCCTCGACCGAAACAGATTGTTAATTGTCAACCAACAAGTTTCATTTTCAACAAAAAAAGATGAAATTTTTAGCAGAAAAGAGAGTTTCCAAGCTCAAAGTCGAATCTTTTTACAAAAATTTGACTTGTAATCCCAAAAACATAAATTTTCAGCAAAAAAGTTAATTTTCAACTAAGAAGAATGAATTTTTAACCTAATAGTTGAATTTTCAATCAAATCGTCGAAATTTCGAACAAATAAGATTATACTACAACTAAGAACAGTTGCATTTTCAACCAAACAATTTAATTTTTGACTACAGAATATGACATCAATAAAATAATTAAATTTCCAATAAAATAATTAAATTTTCAACCAAATGAGAAACGTTTTAACCAAAAAAGATGAATTATGAATTATTTACTGCAGAATTCATACACAGATTAATTAAATTATTTTATTCTTTAAAAATAAAATTTAAAATAAGATAAATTAAAGTAAATAAAGTGGCATTTTCCTTTTTAAAAAGTGACAATACAGGATATCTACAAAAATCTTGGAAAAACATTCCATGACATTTCGAAGTATTTCTACAATTTTCCAGGTATAATTTTTCGTAGAAAATTCGTATTTTTGCTAAAAAATTCAACAGTGTGGTAGAAAATGCAAGTACTTGAAAGAAAACCAACCTTTTTGTTTACAATTTATATTTTCAGGTTGAAAATTCAACTTTTTTGTAGAATATATTCGTCTTTTGGGCTTAGAATTTCAAACAGATTGTTAGAAACTTTAATTATTTGGTTGAAAATGAACTTTTTTGATAAAAATGCATATTTTCGGGTTAAAATTTTTAACAATTTGTTAGAAAATTTAACTATTTGGTAGAAAATAAACTTTTTTCTTGAAAATGTAACTTTTTTGTAAAATATATTCGTTTTTTTGTGTTTGAATTTTAACGGTTTGTTAAAAAATTCATTTATTTGGTTGCAAATAAACTTTCTTGTTGAAAAATCAAATGTTTTGTAGAAAATTCGAATTTCTAACTTTAAAAATTGAACAATTTGGTAGAAAATTAAACTATTTGGTTCCAAATTTACTTTTCGGTTGAAAATTCAACTTTTTTGTAGATAATTCGTCTTTCTGGCTTGAAATTTCAACAATTTATTTAAATTTGTTTTTATTAATTGAAAAATTTTTTGTGATTTAAAATTAAATTCTCATGATGAAAATTCGTCTCTGGTTTAAAAATTCATCTCTTTTTGTGGAAGGTCAAAACTGCAGCTTTTTTGTAGAAATTAAAGCGCTTTTGTTGCAAATTTTGAAAAATCATATTTTAGGGTTATGAAATTCAACTATTTTGTAGAACATTTCGTGTTTTTAGCTTGCAATTTTGACAACTTGGTAGAAAATCCAACTATTTGCTTGCATATTTAACTGTTTCGTTAAAAATAAACTTTTTTTTAAATTTATTTTTATTAAAGTCAAAAATTCAACTAATTGGTAGAAAATTTATATATTTTGTTCAAAATTCATCCCTCTATGTAAAAACTTAATCTTTTTTGGTAATAAATGCAACTGTTTGATTGAATTCAACTGTTCTTTATTTAAATTTTTTCGATCGGAATATCAACTCATTTAAATTCATTTTTTTATTGAAGATTTAACTATGTAGTTGATTGAAAATACAAATGTTTTGTAGAAATTCTTTTTTTAGGTAAATTAAGTTTTTAAACTGAAAATTTAACTATTCCAGTTTTGGTAGACAACAGATCTTTTTTAGTTGAAAATTCGTCTTTTCGTTTGAAGATTCATCTCTTTTGGTGAAAATTTAATATTTTTTTTTGTTAAAATTAATTTGATTAAAATCGGTCTGGTTTAGTTAAGGATTTTATTATTTTGTTGAAAATTTGTCTTTTTATGGTTTAAAATTAATATTTTTAACTGAAAATTTAACTGACCGATTTTTAATTGAAAAATAATCTTTTTTAATTAAAAAATCCAGCACTTGGTTGAAAATTCATGTAATTTTCTTCAAGTTAAATGTCTAAATGGTTAAACGTAGAAATTATTCAAATTGTTTAACCGTTCAAACGCATAGCAGTGCCGATTTTATATTCCGATTAACAAAATGTTATCACGCTCGAAAAAATTCCCTGACATCTCCAGGTTTTTCCTGGTATTTAAAAATTCTCTAACAATTCCAGGTTTCCCAGTTTAGAAGACACCCTGCTATAGTGACTTAAATAAAAAAAGTGACTGGAAGTGACTTAACCGCTTCACAGTCAGGCGAAGAAGAATATTTCGTGCCAAAAATGTTTTTAACAAAAAACACTTTAGAATCATGTGATATTGACAGATTCAATGTTTTTTGGCTCGATGAATTCAAATCTGATGTTGGATTTTCAAAATTCAAAATGGCAGATCCAATATAGCGGGCATGAATTATGGAAAATGTCCGGATATTTATACAATTGGTGATATGTAAGTTTTTGGGTCGCTGAATCGAAATCTGTAATTGGATTTTCAAAATTCAAAATGGCGGATCCAATATGGTGGGCATGAATTGTTAAAAATGTTCGGATGTTGATAAAATTGGAGATACTTAGGTTTTTCGAGTCGCCGATTCGAAATCTGATGCTCGATTTGAAAAATTAAAAATCGCGGGTCCAATATGGCCGACCCAAATTGTCAAAAATGTTTAGAACCTGATCGGATTGTTCATACTTACGTTTTTGGTGTCTTTGAAATGAAATCTGATGTTGGATTTTGAAAATTCAATATGGCGGACATGAATTATAAAAAATGTTCGAACCTTGACAAAATCGATGATACGACCCGCCACATTGGATGCGCGATGTTAAATTTTAAAAATCCACCACCAGATTTCGATTAAGCAAATCCCAAAAAACCTAAGTATCATGCATTTGATCAAGATCCGAACATTTTTTTAAATCCATGACCGCCATATTGAATCAACCATTCTAAATTTTGAAAATTCAACATCAGATTTGAAATCAGCGACAACAACCACCTGTGCGTCATCAATTTCATCAAGGTGCGATGACTTTTAATCAGTAATGTCCGCCATATTGTATGAGCTATTTTGAGTTTCAAAAATCTAACATCAAATTAGATATCAGCGACCCATAAAACCTAATTATCATCAATTCTATCAAGGTCTAAAATTTTTAAATAATTTATGTCTGCCATACTGGATCTGCCATTATGAATTTTTTTAATAACGTCAGATTTGAATTCAGCAACCCCAAAAACATAATTATCACCAATTTTATCATGCTTCAAACATTTTTAATAATATTTGTTCGCCATATAAGATCCGCCATCTTAATTTTTGAAAATCCAACATCAGATTTCAATTCAACGACCCCAAAAACCTTAATATACCCAAGCAAAATCAAACCAAATCACGTTGAATAATTTTATTTTTAAATGCCCACATATTACGTGTCATGATGCAAAAGTGGCAAGACTTTTTTTGCCCATAGATGTGTCACTGACAGTGAAGGGGTTAAGTGAGTGTGTGGCAGCCCTGCCTCTAAGTAATCTTTTTTGAAAGGAAAAATGAGAACAATAAAAGTAGTGCGACCTACCTCCCATTTTTTAGCATTAGCAGAACTCTGTGCAAGTGCAAGTTTCAACCTATCATTTTCATACTTCAGCTGCATCTCGCTCGACTGGCCACTTTGAGAAGAACAGTGCTGGGATTTTCCCTGATGCTGAGGACTCTCTGTGCTCTGTTGAGAAATGCTTTGCGATCTCGCGTGAATTGCGTTTTTTAGTTCCTCATTGTTGATTTGACAAATGCCCCCAGGAAGTGGGCTACTACTGATGGAAGACACGCTATTCTGACCGGAAATCATGTTGGCATTCGAGTTTTGATTATTTGAAGCCGACATATTGGAATTCATCATCGAGGAATTTGGTGGGTCAATCAAATCTTGGTCTGCGGAAGTCATGCCGGATCGAGATGTAATTGGACTAACGTTGGCACTAGTAGCTGGTGTAACGGACGAGCTATTCGACTGGAGTTTACTTCCTGCTAGTTTCGTAGCTTCCTTAACTTCGTGGAACTTTTCAATGAACTGTAATTCGAAGTTTTCAATGACAAAATGAACATAAAATAATAAAAGAGTAAAATACTGTATTGGAATAGTTTGATTGGTAGTACGCTATTCGAATACTAACTTTTGCTAATTCTGCTTCGGATGAAAACCCCAAACCGTAAACAGTGTTTGCTCTTGCATCCGACCATTGGCCAAATTTTTGGGAAGTTTTGGTAAATGCCATGTTGGGTGTAACAGTGCTGTTAATTACTGCCTAAAAATGTAATTAAAAATACCGATTGAAGTGATTATAAAAAATAAGTTCTTAAAGATTGCATAATTCATCACGTAATAAATTAAACTAAATTTTGTAATTGCAAATTACCTTTGTGCCATCTACAGATATGATTCTGTACAAACTTCTGGTCGAATCATAAAAGAATGAAACAGAAACTGCTGCTGTGGATGCTGACACCCATGATCTTTTTGTCTTTGGATCAATATGAAACACGTGCGCTTTGCACGTGAAAATCGGCTGTTCCCTAAAATTATTAATTCGATACTTTTACTATATTTTTCATTGATTCTGAAAAAAATGTGTGGTCGATTCTGAATAAATCACAGACATCTTTCGATAAATGAAGGTAAAAATATTATGCAACAGTAATGGTATTCATAGGCAGATTGCAACGAATCTTGAGCTTAGTGTCTCTATTTTTTAAATTCTTTTAAAATCGAAAGGAAACCTACTTTCTTATAAAACATTATAAACACCAATCAAAACTTTAAAAAGATCACAAATCAAAATTAGATTTCCAACTATCTCATTTCCGGCTCATTGGAGACAAATATATAACAAAAGAAAAAATACGGAGAAAAAGGAAACAGTTTTAAATTTAAAAATTTTAAATTTAAAAAAATTTTTAAAATTTTAAATTTAAAAAAAAAGGAAACAAAAACACCCCTCTCACACTTTCCTTTTCTTTCTCCTTCTTTTTTATACTACTAGGGATCAACATGTTTCTAAGACAAAATTTAGACTTCCTCATCAATTTGGTCTAATTGTTCATCATTTAGTAAAAATTAATTTAAATATATAAGACTTTATCAAAAACCAAGAATCCCCTTTGTTATATTTAGAGACCTCTTTTTTTAAATTAATAGGTTTGTTACCATCTCTTTTTATAAATATCATCTTCATGAATTCTCACTTTTTTATGTTTTGAAAGGATTAAATGATAATAATAATTCTATCTAATATTTAGGTTTGTGAAATTTTTTGTGTCCTGATTTTATCGCACAAAATGGTTCATGAAAGCACCCTGAATTTCGATCTTAAACGGATATTTACTACAATTTCGAAATGTAAACAATGTAAAATTGTGAAATTTCAATACGAGATGTTAAAAACGACACAATTTTATTTTCAAAACGGTCGCAATTAAAAATCAGAACATTTGTCTGAATTTAGAGAAATTTAAGGTAAACAAGAAAAATTCGATGAACACATTATTACTTTATTTTAAATTTAAATTTTCATTTAAATTCAATTTAAATTTTAAAAAATCAAATGAATTGAAAACATTTTAAAAATAGGTATAAAAAATCTTTATTGACTTCACAGTAACTTTTAAATGATCTTAGAAAAATTCAAGAGAATTCAAAAGAATTTGATGAAATTTCTAAGAATTCAAGGTGGGTTTAAAAGACTTCAGGATCAATTAAATAACAAATTTTTAAAATTCAGAAAAATCCATTGAATTAAGTAGAATTGAGTAAATTTAGAAGAATTCAAGTGCATTGAAAAAATCAACAGAATTTCAATGAATTTAAAAGAATTCAGGGTAAACTAATAAGAATTCAGAGTGAATTCTAGAAAATAATTTAAAATCTCTTCAAATCTTTAAAAACCTACTAATTTGTCATTAAAAAGTGACTAATGACTACAAAAAAATTAAAGTCAAATTCAAAAAAATTTATATAAATTGGACAAATTTGTTAAAATCGAAAAAATTGATTTACTTCAGTAAAATTTGAGTGAATTTAGAGGAATTTAGGTGAAACGAGAAGAATTCAATAAAATTCATTAAGAATCAAACTGCATTTAAAAAAAAAACATCAAAGGAATTCAGAACAATTCAAAATTAGGAAAAAATTTATTGAATTATGTAAGTTTGGAATGAGTTTAGAAAAATTAATGAGAATTTAAAAGAATTTGATTAAATACCTAAGAATTTAACGTGAGTTTAAAAGGCTTCAAGATGAATTAAACATAAACTTTTGAAAAATCCACTGAATTGAGAAAAATTGAGTAAATTTAGAAGAATTCAAAAGAATTAAAAAGAATTAAGGATAAATTAATTGGGATTCAGGGCGAATCCCAGATGAATTGCAAAGAATATTTGAAAATTTCTTGAAATCCTACAAAATCCCTTACTTCTTTTAAATGAATTCTCTGAAATTTATTGTAATATTATAAAATCCCGTGAAAATACATTAAATCTGATGATACTTCCTGAAATCCTAGAAAATTGATTAAAATACCTTAAGAGCTCTTAAAACCTCATAAAATTATTGAAATCTTTCAAAAACTTGTAAAATCCCTTAGAATCTTCAAAAATATCCTATAAACTTACAGGTCCTGTAAAATCCTTCCATATCTTCGGAAATTCTAGGGAATTCTTTAAAACCGCGTGTAAATTTGCTAAAATCCGTTGAAATTATTAAAACCCTTAAAAATCCCTTGAAACTGTTTAACTCTTGAAAATGCCTTGAAATTTTGTAAAATATACAGCAATATTTCAAAGTCTTTGAAATCCCTTCAAACTAGCGAAATAAAAAAAAGTTTTGGGAATCTTTTACAATTTCCAAAAATAATTCGAATCCTTTGATAACTTTTGAAATCACTTGAAACTTTTCTAAACTCTTGAAAATGCCTGGTAAGCTTTTACAATACCCTTAAATATTTCAAATCCTTTTAAATACCATTAAATTACTGAAATCCATTAAAAATTGCTTTGTAGTCTTTTAAAATAAGCTAAAATATTTAAAATCCTTTAAAGTCTTTTTACATTTTTTAAAGATCTTAAAAATGCCAAGAAGTTTGAAAACAGAGTTTAAAATATTTCAAATCCTTTGACCCATTTTGTCAATTGATCCTCAGGATCAATAAATTCCCTACTGAAAGTTCATACGATACTTATTGATTTGCCAAAAAATTATTTGCCAATGGCTACCCATTTTGTAAAAAAACGACTTTTTCAAATTTTTTTTATAAACTGAAGTGTTTATTTATTGAATTCTCGTGTAAAATAATGTAAATATTACATTTTTAACACTTGTTTTTTATACAAAATTCGCTTTTTTTCTGGAGTTTTTAATAGTTAAAAATGGTATTTTCATTTTTCATCTGTCTTCAACTGTTGTATATTCAAAAGTTAGATTTTAAACTGTTCAAAACTGAGGAAAATTGAAAGTTAAATTTACAACAGTTGAAAATGCAATTAAAAATTTTCTTCCACTTTCATTTTTTTTTCAAATTTTAACTCCTGCAAATTAAATTTTCAATTTTATTATTTTTCGGGCGAAAAACGCTAACATATTTCAAAACCGTTACGAAATTCTAAATCTCATTCAAATTATAATGATTATTGTTTAAAAATACAAATTTCCAGTGTCGAACGCCAACGTAATTTAAAATTGTTAAAAAAGTATGAATTTTCTTAGAAATCTAATGATTAATTAATAAAAACCGCAATTTCCTACGAAAAACAAGCTTGCAATTTTTTTATTATTTTAAAAATCATTGCATTGAAATCTAATAATTTTTGTTTAAAAATACCAATTTCAGCTGAAACACAACAACACAACCTAAAGTTGTTAGAAATGGTAAATATTCTTGGAATTATATATTTTTTAATACGAATAAATACTGACGAAAAACACTAACATAACGTATCATCTATTATTCCGAATTATAAATCTTCTTTCAAGTTTCACTTTTTTTGTTTAAAATAACCGATTTTTTGTTAGCAATGTGCCGTTTCAAAAATTTTTAATTTTTAATCTTTCAACTGAAAGTTTCAATGAAAAGTTTCAAAGTCAGTGAAACTTTTGAAACTTAAGCATTTTCAGCTATATTTATAATAACTATAGATGGAAAATGACTAGTTTATATTTAAAATGGGTTTTTTAATTATAATAACTGCACTTTACTTTTTTTTATATTTCAAA
>JAUELO010000179.1:37680660-37691306 GCA_032357855.1 Amphibolips quercusostensackenii | reverse complement strand
TAGTGCTATCTTCACGAAGATACTACATACGTGTTTTTGGAGAAAAATATTCTAAACGTGAAGGTAAGTGATAAAGGTCTGAATAGCAATATTTCTCAAGTGTAAAATCTATTTTTTCAGTCATGTCCCATTCTTTTGTCGATTGACGTTCAGTTTCACGAAATACAAACACCTGTCCGAAATTTGAGGTTAGCGAGTACCCGATCTGATACGCTAACCTGAAATTTAGTATATTCTATTTTATTTCGTGAAACTGAAAGGTCGTGAATCCACAAAAGAATGGAATATGAGTGAGAAAATACATTCTACACTTGAGAAATATTACTATTCGTACATTAATGACTTACTTTTACGTTAGAATATTTTATCACATAAGTCTGCATTCCCATGACGTCATGCTAAAATACTCAATTGAAAGCTTTCCGCTCTTCGGAACTCTTTTTAATTGGTCAGCCACTGCCGCGAGCGTGACCGTACAGCCCGTACAGGGACTGTGGTGGGAGGTGAGAAGTACTAAAAAGTGAGTGTAGGGGGGTGAAAACAAGTGAGAGTTAAAACAACCATTTGATTGAAAGTGCATTCGACTACATATTTGGTTAGAAATTCAACTATTTTATTTAAAATCTAATTATTTTTAGGAAATTTAACTATTTAATTAAAATCGTCATTTTTGGTCAAAAATTCATTTATGTTGTTAAAAATTCAACCTTTTGGTTAAAATTTTAAAAATAACTTTTTTGCGAGAAATTCAACTGTCTTCTACAAACTTCGTCTTTTTGTCTCGAGAATTTTACTATTTGGATAAATCTTGACTATTTTTTTTTTTTTTTTTTTTGAAAACTCATCTCCTTTACTGAAAAATTCATCTATTTAGTTGTTAATACAACTGTTTGGTTAAAAATTAATTTTTTTTTTTTTGAAAATTCGTCTTTTTGAGTTGAAAAAAGGGACCCCAAAATAAGCCGAAAATCCGACCCTTTTTTTGCGCCCAGCGTAGTTTTTTAAGGAAAGAACATAAATTGACGCAACAAAGATCAAAATAATCGACAATGCATGCTGTAAGCGGGTTTGTCATTAGTTTACCCGAAAACGCAAAACTACCCCTATCAGGGGGTGGGAACTACACCCGTACCATTAAAGTAGGTGAAATAGTATCTAATAGTTTTTCATCATAACAGTATGATATCGACCTCAATTATACTTACTCAGTGGTACAGGTGTCGTTTTCACCTCCTTATAGGGGTATTTTTCAGGATTTTAGGGGTTGAAATGGTGCTAAGTAAGAATAATTAACGAAGTTATCATACATTGACACTAACGTGACTATGTGTGTAGAAAAAGAAAATAATTAAAAAATATTTTATCCACGTTCTTGGTCATGAAGTACTTTCCACCCTCTGATAGGGGTAGTTTTTCGGTTTTCAAGGGTTGAAATGGTGCTATATAAGTAGAATTAGATGAGTTATTATACATTGACACTAACTGATTTTACCTCTAGAAAAAAAATAAAAAAATATTTTATACATGTTCTTGTTTGTGATATATTTCCCACACCCTCATAGGGGTAGTTTTTCGATTTTCAAGAGTCGGAGCGTCACTGAGTAAGTATAATTAAGGTACATGTTATACTGTTATGATAAAAAACTATTAGACACTATTTCACCTTTCATGGTACCTGTGTAGTTTCCACCCCCTGATAGGGGTAGTTTTTGTTTTTCGGGTAAACTACTTGCAAACCCGGTTACAGAATGCATTGACGATTATTTTGAGCTTTCTTGCGTCAATTTATGTTCTTTCCTTCAAAAACTACGTTCGGCGCAATAAAAGGGGCGGATTTTGGGGTCCCTCTTTATCTCTTTGGACAGAAAATCTTTTTGGCTGAACATTGAACTATTTTGTTGGAAGAGCAATATATTTTGTCTTGAAATCTCAGGAATTTAAAGTATTTCATATTGAATTCAATATGTTATCTACATTAATTTTATTTCAAAGAATTCATAAACGTAAAATCCGTCTTTAGCCAACGGCTACGTTACTTTCGGGGAAGGAGAAGATAAAAAAGCTCAAAATTGGTAACGTAGTTTATGGATGGCCTATAACTGGAAAAATTTTCCGTGTGACAAAAACGTGGCTTGGCACCACTAGGCCTTCAAAAAAGTACCTGGCGGCGCCAGGCACTGCCAGACCTCGACTACACCACTGTTTATAGGTTATATTATTTAATAATAAATTTTTTTGTCAGAAATTTTATCATTCGGAAATTTTCAAATTCGGTTATATTATAAGCTGTCGGGAATTCCATTATTCGGGAATTTTCTAATTCGGTAATATTATAAACTGTTCGAAAATTTTACTGTCAAGAAATTTTATTATTTGAAAATTTTATGATTCTGGAATTTTATTATACGGGTATTTTCTTTTTCCCGAATTTAACTGTCGGGAATTTTATTTTTCAGGGTTTTCAAGTCGTCCAGAAATTCAGCGGCGTGTGTTTTCAAAATTCAAATTTTTATTGTGCACCCTAATCGGTATGTTAATAAAGACTTTATATTTCTGATAGAATCATCTAGTTTAAATGTGTATCTGCGGATTTCTTCAGAACACCCGGTCTTAGGCAGGTGTAACTAGTTTTCAGTCCCTGCTCCTTGCAATTTTGTATTTAAATTATTCCCTACCACTTCCTCATAGATCGTATATCGGAACGAGTTTTTTTTATCTTTCACACTGCTGGTATATGTAAAACCTTCTGTTTAAGTTAAACCCCATCGTTTATACAGACAGAAATGAAGTTTATTTTAAGACGGATTCCGGTGCTAAAATTACTCGTAACAAAAACTATCACCATATGTGTTATTTTCACCCAGAACTGTAACAGTTTTTGTTAGGTGTCTTCTACTTCCTTTTCAAATTAAATATTATTCATTTTAAAACTTTAATCTATTTAATAATTTGAAATATTAAAAATTTCATACCGCATGATATAATCCAATTTTAAATAAGTTTTAAGTTGATCAACGGTAAATAAAAATTAAGTTATGATTTTTAAAGCAAAACTGTAGTTCGCGTGTTGAAAATTAAACGATAATTGATTTTGCAAGACGATTCTAAATTTGTTCAAAATTTAATAATATTGTACAAATTTTAACGTTAAAAATTTAACTGTTTATTCGAAAGCTTTAGAATTGAAACAAATTTAAACATCCGATTAAAACTTTATAAACTATTGCTTATTTTAAAATAATTGAAAATAAAAACTCATAATTACACGTTTATATTCGTTTTCTAATCCTATACAAATATTGTTTCAGTTTAACTATTCCATTTTTAGCTCATTTAATTTGAACATTTTTTATTAAAAAAAGGAACAATTTTGAATTAATCAGTATTCAAAACTAAACTTTTTAAACCGAATCATGTGTATAAAAATGTTATAATTTCCTAATTCTAATTTTAATAGAGAGGAAAGAAAGTTTGTTGTTTATTTTATTTTCGAAATGGAAGAGAAACTTTTTGTTTTTTATTTTTTTTTTTGAGTTGACGGCGGGCAAATTTTGGATTTTTAACATTTCTATTGAGTTTGAAAGGAGGTAGTCTTAGTTTTTAATTTTTGTTGAATTGGCAGAGAGACATTTTATATTTTTGATATTTTTATTGAGTAGAAAAGAAGGAAATTTCGCTTTTCAATATTTTATGAATTGGAAGGATAGTTTTTTATTTTTAACATTTTTACTGAATTAAAAGAGTGTAATTTATTGAGTTGGAAGGGATAAACGTTTGGTTATTTATCTTTTTTTTTGTCTGAATTGGAAGAGGCCCTTTTTTCTTTTCAACCTTTTCATTAAGGTTAAATGAAGAATTTTTTATTTTTAATTTTTTATCTGAATTTGAAAAGAGAAATTTTTCTTATTTTTATATAGTTGGGAGAAAATTTTGGTTTTAACCTATTTATGCTCAGATTTTTGTTCTGTTTGTAATCAACTTTTAATATTTAAGTTTAATCATTTTATTCACCAAGCATTATACAAATTTTAAATATTTTTAAATAAATAATTTTAATAATTTTAATTGTACAACTGAATGCTTGTATACACCATAAACAAAGCTGCGTTGCTGACGACCCGCTTTTTAAGATTCTTATCGAGTGGGAAGGAGCGCAATTTTGGTTTTCAATTTTTTCTGATCTGGAAGACGCTTTTTTGACATTTAACATTTTTAATGTTGATTCATATTTTCTAATCAGAAACATTTGAATTGTTCTCCTCATAAACGCTTACAAATTTTTCATTTTTGCAGTTTAAAGGCATTTTATTTAGAATTATTCGATTGAAAAGTGTTGAAAGCCTTTATTTTATACTTTTGAATCATTGATGGCTTGCATACAAATTTTCGGAATAAAAATTTGTTAAGCTTAAATTTCAAAATTTTTAAATTCATAAGAATGCCACTTTAAGTGATTTAGTTTGAAGTTGTGTTTTGATTGCTTCAAATGAAAAAATTTTCAGTTTGAAGAGTTCGAATTTTTTAAATTTCAATAAACGTGAACAATCGTTGCGAACTGGAAAATGGCCAGGATTTTTTCCCTTGATTAAAACGGCCCCCCTGAAATTAAAAATAATACTTTTCAATATAAGTGAAAAATAATTTTGGAATGTGTCTAATCGCGGGAGAAAGTATTACATACTTGCATAAAAATAACCTTTCGCTCCCAGAACGTCAATATTACCTATAAATGTCACGACTCAGGGACAAACTGCTTTTTCAAATATCAGTGAATTAATAATACCACTGTATTTTAAAATCTTACCTAAAAATTCCGATCGAAAAAATGAAGTTTACATAGGTTTCAATTTTTATGATATTTTTTTTATTTCCATTTAAAGTACATACCTATCCAGATAAAATAATATGCTTGAATGATCTAATCCGGAATAATATTTTATCCGAGAGCGGGATAAAAACGCCACTCATTTTATGAATTACTTTCGGAAGATTACATGTGCGATGGAGAAATAAATATTCTATTTTACCTTCACCTTTTGTCGGATTAGTTTATGAATTTAAAATTCAACAATTCATATCGGTTCTCATTTAATTATGCAATGCCATTTCCATTCGATGAAGTAAAATCGTTAATGCAATTTTTAGCCAGGCCATTTGCGACGTAATAAAATTGAAAGAAAGGTATAATAAAAACGGAGTTGGATATAAGCGCATGCTATAAACTAAAACGAGCTTACATGAAAGGTCCATTTAATTATTTCGCAAACTAGGTCAGAAAATAATACGAGATTCAAACAAATAATATTATTTATTGGAAAAATGTGACTATTTGAACTTATCTTTATTTCTATTTTATATGAAAGACTAGCAGTAAATGCACGCGTGAGAATCGAGCGTTAATGTCCCTGGATTTTTATTTCCTAACATTAAAAATATAAACAATATAAATGGTTAGTTAAAATTTGGAAAAAAGGAAAATCTTTCTAATGGAATGAAAAGGAATTTAACTTGTATCATTATGAAATAGAAGCGTTTAAAATCAAATAATTTTAAATTAGAAATGTTTGAAAATTAAAAATTGTATATTATAACCTCTCAAACTTAAAAAATTTAAGACGAAATTTATTAAAATTGGTTAATTTCATCAGAAGAGAATCAACTTTGTATTATTTCTAATTAAAAGTGTTTAAAATTGAATAATTTATAATTGAAAACCTATGAATTTTTAATGATTTTAAATTCAAAGCGAATAAAATTTAACGATTTGAAACTGAAAACTAAACTGAATATGTGAAAGACAAAGCTTCTGAAATTATAGAATTTTAAGTACTTATTACATAAAAAAATTATTATTTAAAATTAGGTAAAACAGATTAGACAAATTTTTCCAAGATCAAGAAATAAATTTACCGTCATTTTCACTGTTAAAAATGAAAAAAAATCAATTATAAACATTCGAAATTGAATTATTCTGAAAAAAACCTTAAAAATGGAGTAATTTTAAATGGGAAACATTAAGAATGAAAAAGTTTCTGCTACAGAATGTTGAAAACTATACGAATCTAAACTTCATTTGAAATAAAAAAATTTTTAATTAATAATAATTGTGATACTAAAACTTTTTTTATACGCAAACTCTTTTAAATTTCAATTACTCTAAGTAAAATTAAATAGTGTAAAAAATTTTTAATTGTTGATTATGTTTTTTTGAAATTCTAACATTTCAATTAAATTAAAACTTACAAAAGGAGAAAATATGAAAATTCAGTGTTCAACATGAAAATTCTGAACTCTAAAATTGTAACCATTTAGAATGAAGGAAATGATTCAATTGCTTAAGTATCAATTTCAGATAGTTTCATTTTGATTAAGTTTAATTTTTGAAAACAAAATTTTTTAATTTTTATTTTCAAATCGTTTCATTTTTAATGCTTTATTTAGAATTGCAATCAATTCTTAAAATCTTCCAATCAAATATTTTTTCAAGTTTCAATGATTTTGTTTTAATCTTTGATTAGAAGTCGGACCATTTTGAGATATTACATTGCACATCTGAAATTAAAAAAAAGAATATACAAAACTATGATTCCAATTTATAAAATTGCATAATTTTAAGCATTTCAGTTTTTAAAAAATTGAGTTTGAAATGTTTAATATTTGGGAACATTTTCAAATAAACGAAAATCAATTTTCAATTCTTAGTTCTAAAATATTCTCATTTTTAAGGCATGGATATTCAAATCTAGAATTATAAAACTTAAAACTGACTAAAATTAAAACCAACCCATTTAGAATATTTAAATCATTAAATATAAAACTGACCATCAAGGCTTTCAAAACAAAAATTTGGAATTTTGAAAGATTTATTTGAGAAATTTCCGTGACATTGTTAAGATCTAAGCTTTATTCTATCATTGATTTATAAGAATTTCAATATAAAATAGCGGAATTTTTTAAGGATGTTTCAATAAAAAATTATTGTACAATATCAGCAGTCAAATTCTCAATATAAATCTAAAATATTTCAGGATGGCTCCTAAAAACAAAACAAAATTTCTGGTCATTTTCTGGTTATCAAAAGTTTTTCCATGTTATTAATCATGCTTTTTTCAATTGAAAGTTCATGGAAAACCCTATTATAATTGAAGAGGGCAGTACAGAACTAGATATTCAACATTTTTTCGGAAATGGGTATATTGCATAAAAAATTCTTTAAAAATCAACTGCACGTTATGATTCACAGATTTGTTTAAATTCTGATTTTTTAATGGCTGCGTCTAGTCATCGCGAAAATTTCGAGGAGTTGGAAAAGGGGATGGACTGGTCGTCCTGAAAAATCGGGTCTAGTAGTCAAACTTTTGAAATATATTGGAATACTCCTCCCGAATTTCGGGACGGTGAGACACTTGGGTTTTTAATATATGTAGTGATAAAAAAATTTAAGTTAAATTTTAGTTAAAATTTTAGCCTTGTATTTAAGCGTGGTATTTTTTTTCTTCCCTTCAAGATATTTTTTGAAATTATTATCGTTTATTGAAAAAAGAAATTATTTTTATAGCTCTTTCACCGAATAAATTGTCAATCTCAGTACGATAACGTCGCACTAAATTTTGATTTTCTCGGAACAACATAATTTGTATCAAACATTTGATATTCTTATTCAGCTTTCCCATATCTCGGGAGCAAGTTTTTATTTTAGTGAAAAATTGAAAATTCGATTTTTAACTGCTACCGGAAACCGATTTTCAAACCCTGTAAAATTTTAACAAATTGTTTCACTTTTTAGATCAAAACTTTTTTACCCTTATTCAGAATCTTAATATCTCCGGAGTAAGTTTTTATTTTATTTTTAATCTGAAGACGACATTTTTTATCGCAATCCACAGCTTAGCCTGTTCCAATATGTGGTCAGTGTCACTTTTAGATTGTCAGCTGACACATCTACTTCTTCCAAAATTAATAACTGTTTCTAATCAATTTTTTTTGTCTAAAATCAGCTCAAGCGTCATCTCGAAAGTGGACTACTGACGTGCCTTTAAATGGTGACTTCGATTTTATAGAAAGTTTTTCGCTCTTCTGAAAAATGTAGATTCTATTGGTTATTTAGTTCTGTACTGCTACCCCTCAATTGTATTGAAAAGAACCCTTTTTAAATTGGTAATAAAAGAGTAATAAATTCCTGAAGAAAATTGTATGTATTCGTTAAAAACTTACTGAATGCCCATTCATACGAAGAAATAATAAAATGTTGATTTTTTAACCTGAAGGTATTTAAATAAAAAGAAGTCAAAATTTTGTAAAGCCTTGCTTTTGAAAAAAAAACTTTAGTTTCAAGGACTTAAAAATTAAACTGTTTTCCAAATGCACTTAAAAATCTATAATTATAAATTTAAATTATAAAAATGTTATAGTCATGCACACTGTTCAAAATTTAAAGAATTTTATATATTGTGAACCTTTCAAAATTAACTTTTCTAAAAACGATGAAAAATATATGCTTATTGATTAGAAATTTAAAAAACTATTAAATATAAACTTGAAGTTTTAAAAATTAAAGAATTCCAACAGTTTTTTCAAAATTGAAAAATTTTAGAATAGGATCTTGAAACTAAGAGGTTAACAATTACTCATTTTCAAATTGTCCACCATGATTTATAAAATTTCTACATTATAATCTAAAGTTTAAAATTAACAATTTGAAAATCAAGGTGAAAAAGTCACGAGAAACAAATACACGAAAAGCGAGCAAAACATAGGAACATCTTGAATTTGGGCAAAGTGAATGAATCGTATTGTATATATAATAGTAATAATTGATCAAAAAGGGTACTTAAGTTTATTAATTAAGAATGCAACTCTTTCAGTGTCTAATATGGCAACTGAAATACCTCTACTTCCTCAATTAATATGCATAAGTGTTCTTCAAATTTTTTGTCACGTTTAGGACGCCTTTTATAGATGCTAAAATCGTAAAGTGGTATAAGGAACGCTATAAGGACCACTTAAGTGTATTCGTAAATTATCTTATATTATGGTTAAGCAACTCAATGAGTTTCTGGTTTTTCTTAAATAATCCCTTGTTGATTCATCTTAAAGAGCCGCCGAATTCGAAATCTGCGGATGTGGTCAATGGGTAAAGGTGATAAATTCCGTTCAGAAGCAATAAATATGCGCATAGTGAAACTCGGGGATATATTATCTTAGAGTAATGATTTCTTAGAAATTTAAATTCATCACGTGGATACGTACAGCGTAGAGCGATTTTTATAAAACTATTTTTGAACTAAACTATATATTCACTCACGTATACAAAAATATGTTTTGAAGATAAAAAAGTTCGAGTTTCTTCATTAATATTTTGAATTCAATTTTTATTTATTTTATTACGGTCAATCTCACTTAAAATTTTTTTTTATAAAATCAAAATTATCACAATATTTACAATTTTATCGTTTTATTTTCCAGTGTGTATATTTTAACATAATCCTACTATCAAAATAACAAATTGTGAATTCCCACAGGGGATTTTTCATTGATTTAATGCAATTATTTTTTGCAGACATGTAGATTGGATAATAATTCAACTGCTCGCGGATTTGTATGAATGAAATAACGTCCAAGCTATCGCAGAATATCTATGATACCTGCATGCATAAATTTAATTTTATAAATCCAGTTCTGCGCTGCGACTTTCTAAATCAGTTACAATTTATGTCAAAAAATTAAATATAGTTTGTCAGACTTAAAAGTTTATCGTAGAGTTTATCTTTGTGAAATATGTCTTAAAAATATGTTGACAAAATAATTAACCTACAAAGATATTACTTGATTATTATCAAATACACATGAATGATTTACGTTCAAAATATTTGCTTGTACCTTATAATTTTTGAATTCCTATTATCATCTATTCACCCTTCTTCACCTATTTTTGAAGTCTCTCAAATTTTCCACTTTTTTAAACTCATAAAGCATAATTTGATTTACAATTTTGATTTATATAACGTTGTAAGACTGAATCCGTGTGTTTGTTTTTCAGACTCTTTTGTGATTTTTTACCTTGATAAAGACCCAAAAACCGATTGAAACGTCGGCTTATTTTTAAGTTTTTAAACTAAATACACATATATATTGAACGTATATGACCAAAATCATTTGTCTTAATCCCTCTAAATGGGATAAATCTACAACAAATAAAGTTTGTGACTAGCATTCGATATTCAAACACCTCAGACTATTATTCAGTCATTAAATACGAAATAATCGCACTGAATCATTTTCTAACAGGTGTGCGATCCATGCTTATAAGGTAGTGTTATACACAATCGGTGGACGACGAAATATGTTCTTTTTCAAAGGAAATTAAACCACACGTATTTTACCAGCCTGATAACATTCTTTGACGGACTTAACTGCGAAGTCAATGACGTAGATTAATATACAAAAATTTATCGAAAATTTTCTTTAAATTGTATTATTATTTAAACTAATACAGGTTTGGTATTCCATTTCTTATGAGCGCACTGCCGGACTTGTTTTAAAGGTTTCTAGCTCTACTGAAAGGACATAATGGAGATTTCAGGTGATTCTGAGATATTAACTAAAATAATTATTTAACTGCAAAACTTGAGTAATCTAAATTCACA
>JAUELO010000179.1:37581600-37593436 GCA_032357855.1 Amphibolips quercusostensackenii | reverse complement strand
TTTGGCCGATGAGTCAAGCTAGCGAAAGTATAAAAAGAAAGCGGGGGAGGTAAGGTAAGAGGCGAGCCTTTTGAAAAATCGTGAATGCATGTAGGCCCCGGTGCTTCTACTCTGCTGCCAGGGAAAATCCGAGGAAAAATCTCAAAGAAAACGGCCGGGAGCATTCGATCCCAGTAATTCCGGTCGCTTAGCGTTAAAAGCCACAGGAACGCTTTAATCAAACCTCACCCTTCCTCCTAAGCTTTTTCTCGGGGATTTTCATTGTTTTAAACCTCTAAGTCCATTCTGCCAAAGAAATGGGGTAAATAATTACTTGTACAAAGTAGTAAAGAGAAAGATTTTTCAAAGCTGTTTCCTGCTTCAGACAATTTTTAAAATGTTCTTACGTTACTTTGAGCATCTTCTAAGAACTTCCTAAATTACCAGCAGCGTTTATTAAAACCATGCAGATGACATGCCTTTCCCTGATCCTTTTATAACATTAATTTCAATAATTGCTTTACAGTTATGCAAATCTACGATTCTATTAACGCTAAATACGCCCGAACGGGCTCTAGCGTTTCCCCGTGTGTCCTGGAATTGGTTGTTACCACATTAATTATTCAGGTCTTAATTACCGACTCCCGGAGAGGTACAATAGCTTTCCGAAAGTACGCGTCTAGGAGGAATAATCATACGATTGGGTTCTATAAACCCGTCTTGTCAAATCTAGGGTAACCGCAGGTCAGGGAAAACCTGGAAATCAGTGAAAAGTTAGCGATTTAAAAAAAATGCAAATCAGGGAAATTGTGTAAGAAGCACTTTAAGTAACTGTCCATCAATAATAATTTTTTATCCTTTTTTCTCAAATCATTCTTAGTCACTTTTTAATGATAGTCACTATAGTCCGTTCTTTAAATAAAAATATCTACATCTATTTTTGAATTTTTTTAGTTCTTTTAATTTTTGGTTATTTCAAAAATTGCATGGTATTCTCAAGAGCTTTAAACAGTTTCTAGGAATTTCAAAAGATTTCAGGTATTTTATAGGACTTTAAAATTTTTCAATGATTTTAAGGGATATTAAAAGCTCTGAAGGTATTTTAATACATTTTTAAGGATATAAGGAAATATATGATTTTATGTAATTTTACAGGATTTCATAATATTAAAATGTGTTTCAAATAATTTATATATTCGCAAATACTATTGAGGGATTTCGTAGGATTTCAAAGATTTTCAAATATTTCAAGGTATTTCCAAGGATTTTAAAGAATCTTCGGATATTTTAAAAGATCCCAAGGGATTTTTAATTGGTTTCAGTTACTTCAAGAGCTTTAAAAAAAGTCGAGGGATATCAGAATATTAAAAATGATTTGAACTATTTTAAAGTATTTTAAAAGATGCCAAACAATTATTAATTGATTTCAGTAATTTAATGGTATTTCAAAGGATTTAAAATGTTTTATTGTGTTTTACAAGATCCCAAGGCATTTTCAAGATCAGTTAAAAGTTTCAAAGGATTTCATGAGATTTCAAAGGATTTAACATATTTTAGAGAATTTGAAAAGATTTCAAGGCATTTTCAAGAACATTAAAACGTTTCAAGGTATTGCAAAAGGTTTTAAAGGATTTTAATTATTGTGGCGAATTGTAAAAGATTTTAAGACATTTTCGAGAATTTTAGAAAGTTTTAAGGGATTTTCAAGTATTTTAATGATTTTAAGCGATTTTATGGGACCTTATAGGATATTTTAAAAGATTCCAAGGAATTTCGATCATTTGAAGGGGTTTTAAAAGATCTCAAGGTATCATAACAATGGTAGGAAATATCATCAGTAGGATTTCAAAGATTTTAAGAGACTTTTAAATTTTTTTTCAACTCATTTGAGTTTATTTGTAATTTACCCTGAATTCTTATTAATTTATGCTGAATTCTTTCAAATTCTTTTGTATTCTTCGGAATTCTATGAAATTTTTTTTTAAATTTAGTTAAATTTTTCTAAATTGATTTCGAACTTTTTAAATTCAATGGATTTTAAAATATTTTTTCATTGTTTGAAATTCACTTAACTTTTTATTTTATTTGCCATTGATGCTTATGAATGTCATCGAATCCTTCTCATTTCCCTCAAATTCCTCTGAATTCACTCAAAGTTTACTAGAATTAATTTATTTATTTTTTATAATTCATTTGAATTCAAAAGAATATTAGTCACATTATTTAATTATTAATGCACATTTGTCACTTTTAGTCACTTTTTGCGTTAGAAATTAGTCACTTTTGGTCACTTTTTTGGTTTAAATATTTCACTTTTTCCCCTTTTTCAAGTTAATTAGGCTATGGCATTCTTGACAATAATAAATTAAATTATTTACAATAACACTTGATTCAGGGTCTTCCAAGAATGAGTAAGTTTGTGGAGCGGCCTAATTAATGGGCCAAATAACTTACTTTTCCGTTAATAAATTCAAGGAGATTATTCTAAGCCTAAAAAACATTGATGTCAGAGCAACCTCAAGTACTAAATATAGCCCTATGTTAACAAGAAGCACGTGCTTACAGCTCGATAGCGTGCCGTCGAATTAATGACGCGAACTGTACACAGCGCCCTCTTGTGCACGGGTTTAAAGAAGCTGATATGAGGAGGGTTGCATTACTATTCAGCCCTATTTCCTGAAAGCCATTGCTAGGAGGGAAAATTGAAGAAAATGGAAAAAGAAGGCGTAGAGGGAGAAGGACTTTTTAGATTTAGAGGGTAAAAGATGCGAGGGTGGAGGAACATTTATTTTCGCGAGCGTTCAACCATTTTCAACGAAACTCCTTGACCTACGACCCCTCAGCCTTGGGGGTTTTGGCACCCTCTGTATAATTTGAGCGTTTTCACGAGGGTGTTTGTTTACCTATATGTACGCCCAGTTGAAACAGGAGTCATATTGAATCTTGAAAGGCATAAAGGTGTTTTAACACTTTCAGGAGAAATACTGCTTTTAGAGAAAACTATCGAATGTTACCTCGAAGTGCGTTTTGCATAGAGTCAATTTAATGATCAAACTCTAACCAATTTCCCCAGCATTCATTCTTTTTAATACAAGGGAGAGACGGTATGTTTAGGAGAGAATCAAGTATGGGAAAAAGTTAATTTATAGATATTAAAGCAGGTGTAAACTTTTGTTTATCTGTCAAACATGCTTATTTAGACTCCATAGAAATATGTTTGATTAGTATACAAAAGTATATACTTAATTTAATATGTTTAAATTATATTGTCTAAAGAAACATAGTTTACCCAGCAAACAAAATTTCATGCTTGATTTAATATATTTAGAATATTTAGATTGACTTCGTCCAAAACGTAATGCTATCCTAAACGTACCGTCTCTCCCCTACAAAGAGAAAAATGAATTACAAGGTTGTAACTTATTTCAATTCGCAAAGCATTGGAAAATATCAAGAATGTTTATTTATTTTCATTTTCTATACCGCGATTTAAAGTTCAAAATGTGAAAGGCATAAAATGCTTTTCCTCATACATTGGTATTTTTGAACAAGAATGCAACTGTTTAATTCTCTATCCAATATTGAACAAAAATATTATATATTTGTCCGTGCTTTTCTTTTCTATTATTGTAGGTAGTAGGTACTTTGAAATACAAAAATTATATATCAATATTAATTTTATATCTTACTTCAAAAATCGCGTAAGACTAAATAAGGGTTGTTTTTAATTAATGCAAAAATATTTCTAAATATCAATGCAAACACAACTCATCATGTCCTTTTAAAATTTTGTAATTTTTGAAAACTTGATTTTAAAAAAGTCAAAAATTTTGTTTATAATATTTTTCTAACTCTTTGGGGCATAATGTTGAAATTACTCATAAAAATAAACGTTAAATTTTCTTATTTTGACTTTGTGATTTTTGCATTATAGATGTTCTTGGTATGATCATGAAGTTCGTAAAAGCTAAACCATCTCCTAAAAATACTACACCAACCCTAGTATACGGAACACACATAACCGTCTAATGAATTTCTCGAGAAAAACAACATTCGGGCATTTCCCTTCTCTTAAATTTCTCCACAAATATTCCAATCTTCCCAGTCTCTAAATAAGAAGCAAAGAATGTGTTTTCGCCTTCGATCGGATAAAACTCCATCGCATGCAAGGATTTCAAGCTTGGTGGAAAAACAATCGTCGACACGAGAAATGCGTGTCTGTAATCGATTTCTCGGGCCACAAGTTCCTTCCGCATCGGAGAAAGTTTAATTGCAAGCGGAAAACGGGAAGTGGTCTGAAATATATGTATACATATACATATAAAGTTAAGGGCATAAGATTTCATGTTATGCACCTGCAAGTTTACCATAAGAAACAAGAATCAAAAGCGGTAAGGTAAAAGTACCTATCATGAAACATGACCCAGTTATAAAACAGTTTTAGGAATGATCAAATTTATAAATCATTTTAAAGTATATTTGTGAGTAAAAAAATTATATGAATAAGTATGAAAGTATGAGGATAATGATTTTTTATTTCTTAGACCTACACTATTAAAATCCATCCTCTGTAACAAAAATTTCTAAAGCATTTCTTAATTAAGTCCAGTGACTTATTTTGTAATCTCCTAAAATCCCTCAAAATCCATAACAAAAACTATGAAAATAGTTGAAGTCGCTTGAAATATTAAAAGTACCACAAAACTCCATTATAATCGTTTAAAATCCTTGGAAATCCCTTAAAATCTCTAAAAACCGCTTAAAATCCTTGAAATTTCGTGAAATGTTTTAAAATCTTACGAAGTCCCCTAAAATCCTTGTGTATACTTTAGAATCTTTTGAAATTTTTAAAAATCCTTTGACATTCCATGAAATCATCGAAAACCCTTTAAATATATTAAAATCCGTTAAAACCACTTAAAATTCTTTGAAATCTTTGCGAATCTTTTGAAATTTCCTGAAATCTTTGAGATTCCATTAAAATGCCTTGATATCCTTCAGAATTCGTGAAAATACTTCGGTATCACATGAAATCCTTTTAAATCCTTTATAGTCCCGTGACTGATTTTGAAATATTTCGAGCTCTCTTAAAATAAGTTGAAATCTCTTAAAATCTATTGAAATCTTTTGAAATTTCTTAAGGTGTCATGAAATCCCTAAAAAGCTTCGAAAGTCTTGATAAAGGCTCCATAAATATCTTACAAATTCCTACAATGGGGAGAGGAAGTCTAAAAGTTTAAAAATCATCCTTACGTAATTAATGGATGTTCTCTAGGTACTTTTTACCTTATCGATTGCAAAATTAAATTCAGAAGTTGAATAGGATGATGTATCGTATTTTCCAATCCGTGGCCGCTTGCTTGACTTGAACTCCAATGTGGCAAGGTCTGTGTCTGCCTGCCTATGTCTATGACTCCATGCGAGTGTCGAGATGCCAGAAGACCGGAAGTGAACGTAACAAGTGAGGATAACTGTACTTACTCCCTCTCGTCCCTCAAGTTCACGCTAGCTGTAATTCTTGCATGTATTAGAATGCAGCCGTTTACATGGGTTCATTTAACTTCAGAATCTACATTCATAAAATTAAAATAATATAATAATAATTTTTAATATAAAATTTTGAAAAAATGGCACTAATGGTACTATTTTATCAAATTTCTTGCTAATACAATTAGTTTTTCACTTTGCTTTTAATTATATTTTTAAACTTCTTCGCTAGATTGTCTAAAATAACACAAGCGCTATCTCAAAAATCGAAATTTCAAAAGATTTCAAAGATTACAAAAAAATGTGGGAATTTTACAGCGTTTAACGAATGAATGAATTCGAAGATTATTTTTATGATTAGCAACTAATAAAGATGTTTCTGTTTCAGGTGAGTTCCGTTTATTGAGATTTCGGACACTTCCTGTAAGTTATCTAAACTTAATTATAAATTCTATATTAAGTGAAGGGTCCTGGGTCATAAAGGCGTAACTGCCAAAACTCGAATTTTACAGGAGACTAAAAAAAATTAGCCTTTCTTTATGCATTGGAATTTTTTTTAACAAAAAAGGACTTTTGAGCTATTACTGAACTCTAGCAAACCATACAAGTAACATATATCCTGACATAAAAAACCAGATATGAGAAAAACCCTTGTCAATGGGATTTCAAGAAGTTAAATTCGATATCAGAGGATTTAAAATTTTTCAAAATTTTGGAAGAGATTTTAAGAAATACTACAAATTTCAAGATAATTTACGGGATTTCAAAGTATTTCAAGGCATTTGTAGGATTTCACCAGACCTGCGCGATTTCAATAGCTCTCTGAGGCCAAAAAATTCCATGGATTTCAAAGGATTTCAAAGATTTTCTTATATTTTACAAGATTCCAAGAAATTTCAATTCATAAAATGTCAAGGAATTTTACAATATTTAACGGCCTAATATGATTTCAAAATAAATGAAAAATACCATGAATTTCTATAGATTTTATAGAATTAAACAACATTCAAGAGTGTTCCAGAAATTTCAGGAGATTTGAACAGCATTCAAGGGGTTTTAATAGATCTTAGTGGATTTCAACGGATTTCAAGGGGATTTATCCGATTTTATGGAGTGTTACTGTGCTTTAGAAGATTTCGAAAATTGCATTATTTTTGTAATGAATTTTTAAAAATATCACAGATTTCATGATGTTTTCCGGCATTTTACTCGATTTTTGTGAGATTGCGAGGGATTTTAAAGGAATTTGAAGAGATTTAACAAAATATGAAGGATTTTAATAATCTCAAAGAAATTTAAAGAATGTAGTGTATTTTATAAGACTTTGAGGAATTTGTACAGATTTCCAATGTATTTCAAAAATTAAATGGTTTTCCAGAGATTTGAGAGGATTTCAACAGAATTCCAGTGATTTTAATAGATTGCAGTGAATTTCAACTAATTTCAAGGAATTTCAAAGCTTTTAGGATATTTTAAAAGATTTCAATGGATTGCAGGAGGCTTTATTAGATTTTATGGGATTTTACGGGATTGCAGAGGGTTGCAAAGATTTCATCATTTTTGATGGAATTTTAAAAGATGTTACAGATTTGAAGATGTTTTACGTTTTTTACTCGATTGCTGTCGAGTCACTCGGGGTTTCACAATAATTTATAATTAAGAAATTTGTGCGTTTTTAAGAATTTTAAAGTTAAAGGAGATCAGGGTATTTTTTTAAATTCGAATGAATTTAACGTGATTTCAACATTTTCAGGAGTTTTCGAAGAATTTCATAAAATTACAGAAAATTTCGAAAGCTTGAAAGCTTTTAGGATACTTTCAAAGATTCGAAAGGAATTCAGACATTGTTATGGGAGACAAGGTATCAGAAATAGTTAACTTCTCGATTTAATATTTTTTTAAAATGCATAATACTATTTTGAATTTCTTAATTGAGTTAAAGCCCTTAATTTATAATGAGGAAGAAAAATTACTGATAATTAGTACCAATATTTCCTAGTGATAAAAATAAATTATACATCCTTCTCAGTCCACTCCAAATTTCATTTTGAGGCTATTTTCCATTATCCCTAAGCTTACATCTTCGGATCGTGTCTTCAGTGCACGATATTTGCGAGATGCATCATTCACGTTTAACCTATTAACGAGGTGCTTAGTAAAATTGTCTCGGTGAATAAAAGTCTCCGGCATTATTAATTTACGCCCCGATTACTGAATGACATGAAAAAATCTTCTATTTCACCTTAAAGTCTTATCAAAATGATATTCCATAGAAGAAGATCGATATATCAAATTTCTACTTAAAATTAATTTATGTATCAATAGTAGAGCGAATATTGGCAATAACTGTAGAGACTCAAATATTTGATTTATTGAATTCTTAATGTACTCAGTGTTTGATTAATTATGCTATCGTGATAACTCAACCGTTCATCAAAGAGAGGCAAAATTAGCGTTGATGATTAATATAATTGAAAGCGTAATCAAAATTTCATGTTGTCAAAATAATGCATCGAATAATTTTCCGTCTGAATATAATTTGATGAAAATTTAAGCTCAGGTGATTCTGAGGTAAATCGAAGTTTTTTTGTTTTTAAAAATAGTTTGCCGTAAAGTTCTTGCACGAGCGTTCTCCGTTCCGTTCCATTAGTCGAAAGACAATTCAGCGTTTACATGTTAGTGGGGCAAGGTAGGAGTGGTTAAACCATTGAAATGAATATTCATTATTCAAGGATCGTCTTCTCTCGCAGGATGAAAATGCAGTTCTCAGTAGGCAACGGTCGTTTGGTAAAGTTCACTGAACAAGGAGAAGACATAGGTCGCAAAACTTACTCCTTGAGGCGCTTGACCAATCACGAGCGTTCCATGACAATGTCTGCTCAGTGAGAAAAGTTTTTCTTACTATTCGATGTTAAACACTCCACCTCGTAAACCAAAGCGAAATTGTGACTGAAATAGTTTCTTTGACTGCAAAAAAGGAGTATATAATTAAACAAAGGAAGTGAAATATAAGTATTTCCTTTTTGTTGAATAAAAACCTAAGGCTAAAGGACACCAGATTGCAGAAAATACGTACTGGTATCGAAGATAGAATCACTGGAAAGCGAGCTGGAAAATCGTTTTGCCCTAGGCTATGAAATTTGAAACAGTTTAATATTGTGATAAAGTATAGACTCCATTGCTGTGAATAGAAATAAATTATTCATTCCAAATTCAGCCAAAATGATTATTGCCTGTTGCCGGAGGTACTTCATTTGTGAATATGATAACTTTCGCAAAATTAGCATAATACCATGTGATAAAACATCGAAATGTCGAATGTCATTTACTTGCTGAAGTTGTTCCTCTCTTGCTGATTTGATTGACGGCTTCATGCTTTCCCGTCACTGCGCGTGATTTTTAAACAACGGTACCTACGAGAGAGATTCAGAATTGACACGTAAATAGAATGTAGCTTAACACAAATGCTTGTCTAAAACATCATTTCTTGAAGGTTACATGACTGCTTTTAAATTTTAATCATTCCAGTGTTAAATTCTACACATTCTTTCTTCGAAATCAAATCAAAATTATTTTTATATAGCACATTTAAAGTATTGGAACATGTGATATTTTTTATGAATGTTGATAACAATTTAGATCAATTTGAATGTTTATCCTTTTATTTCACGGTGAAATTAATTTCTAAATGTTTCTAAATAAAATTTTAAATACGTCGAAAAAGTATCTGAGAGATTTAAAGACGATTTTTCAAATTGCGCAGGATTTTACATTTTTGAGAAAAAATGAATTGTTACAAAAGAAATATTTAATTCGCAAAGAAAATTTAAAATCATTTTTAAAAAATTAAAAAGTTTCTAAAAATATTAACAAACGTCTGGAAGATTTTAAGTCAATTTTTATAATTTTGAAAGATTTTTCAAAATTTTATTAAAAGTTGTAGTCGTTTAAACCTTAAGAATATTTCAAAACATTTAAAGTG
The DNA here is from genome assembly GCA_032357855.1 of Amphibolips quercusostensackenii. NCBI lineage: Eukaryota > Metazoa > Arthropoda > Insecta > Hymenoptera > Cynipidae > Amphibolips > Amphibolips quercusostensackenii. Next base: position 37,583,988 of record JAUELO010000179.1, on the reverse strand, counting down.
ATTTCATAAAATTAAAAAAATGAAGATTTTAAAGGAATTTTTTCAATTTTGCAAGATTATAAAATTTTATAAAAAATTAGAGTAAGTTTAAAAGGTATGTAGTAGTTTAAAAAGATTGTAAAATAATTTAAAACTTGAAAATATTTTTTAAAATCGTGAACAAAATGTAGATTGTTGGAAATTTCGAATCAAAAGTTTAGAAGCTTCTCAAGAATTTTGAAAGGTTTCAAGAGAATAAAGAAATTTGCCTAAGGTTCCTGGGAAAATGATCAATTGTTTTTTATTTTGAAAAATGAATTTTGATAGAAAATTTTAAAAACTCAAAATATTTTAAAAATCATCGAAAATATCTGTAAGATTAAGACAATTTTTCATTAAAAATACTTTTCAAAATTTCAGGATTAACTTGAGTCAGTTTAAAAGATGTTGGACATTATTCTTTTAGTCGAAATTTCACATTTTTGAGTAGAAATGTGATTGTTTTGTTGAACATTAATTTGTTTTGGTTGAAGATTCAACTATTTTGTTGAAAATTTGTCTTTTCTTATTGAATTCAACTGTAATTGATTCAAAAATTAATTTTTTTAACTGAGTATTTAACTGTCACATTTTTGACTGAAAATGTATCTTTTTGGTTAAAAATGTATCTTTTTTTAGTTAAAAATGTATGCATTTTGTTAAAAATTAATTTATTAATTTTGTTAGAAGTTTATGTTCATAGTTGAAAATTCATCCTTTTGATAGAAAATTCCATTGGTTGGTCACAAATTCAACTATTTTGTTGAAAATTTGTATTTTTTTAATGAATTCAACTTTTTGATTTAAAATTGACATTTTTGTTAAAAATTCGTATTTTCAGGTTAAAAAATTTAACTATTTTGTAGAAAATTCGTCGCTTTTGGTAAAAAATTAATCTTTTTGGTTTAAAATGCAACTTAATAATTTATTATTGAAGGTGTATTACCCAAAAAAATGATTAAAAATAGTTTTTTGTAATTATTCTTCAATAATCAATCATTAATTAGTCGGTAATACCAGATAATATATTCAAAATTATATTTAAAAAATATTTACTAATTAGTTTAGAATAGTTTAAATATAATAAGGTATCACATAAAATTATACAAAGGAAAACCTCATGTTAAATGCGTTATGTTCGTGCTTCCAGTAAGAGGAGATTTGATATATACAACCGGGAAAAAACTGGGAAAACACGGGAATTTTGTGGGCGAAAATTAGTAGACATCCTGCACAGGCTTGAATTAAATATTTTTTATTTAAAAAATGGTCGTCTTTTTATTTAATTTTGCTTGAAAAGACAGATTTTATATGGGCAACCCACATATCTGAGCATCCTAACTTGCAATGAAGCGTTTTCCCGACAGCAATCTTGCCCCATTCGTTTATCGGATCGCGAGCCCGTATCGAGAATAAGATATATCGATTGGGCGCCATATTGCGATAAAAATGTATTTTCGCCGAGGCAGTCCAAGTTTCCGGAGGATTTTTCCCAACATGGGAACCCTTTTCTCAGCCGGAATTTTATCTTTTAGAACATGCCACAAGATTCTGGATAAATTTAAGTAAAACGTAAAAGTTTGACGACACGGTAGTAAATCTTTTCTTCTTCTCAACATAATCAAATAATTAATAAAGGCAGCTGTTTTAACGATATTGCTGTTTCTTATCGCTCTCATTTTGCAGAAAATATTTTGTCATTTTCTTTTATAAAAGAAGTAGTATATTGCAATATCGTAGCATTATTTTTTGTCGTCGAATAAAATCGGCCAAGTTTAATATTGATGCGTAATTTTAGGAATCTGCCTCCTGAGCGCAATTTATATTGGCGGGGCTATCCATTAAGGAAAAAGAGGGAAGAAGAAAATTATTATAAAGATGAAGGAGGAGTGCAATTAACAGTAAGAAGGAAGCACCTAGTAAAGAGAAAAGGCAGCGCAGGAAGTAAACTAATAGCTGGAAAAAAGTAGAGTAAAAAATCGTGATGTTCTTTTTTTCCCTTAGTTTATTGTTGTTTATGATTACAAGCCTGCCAGAGAGATACTTTTTCCACGTTTTTTTCAAAATTTTGTTGTAGGTAAAGAATGTCTTGAATTTTAAATTGTAAAATATGGAAGATTTTCCAATTTTAGGTTGGACCTTATATTGAAAATTATTCATTTTGAACGCGTTGAGTTTGAAATTTTGAATATCAAATTTACCGAGTTTTAAATGTTCAGTTTGAATGCATAATAAAAAATAAAGGCTTTAAAATAAAAATAGGTTCATTTGGATTGTTGAATTTAAAGATTTTCTAATTTCAGTAGATGTATGGGGGGGGGGTCTAGATATAGATTCCTACCTTACCGACATCGAGAAGATTCTAGCCTG
>JAUELO010000179.1:37433589-37445642 GCA_032357855.1 Amphibolips quercusostensackenii | reverse complement strand
TACTATATTAGTAAGTAGGGTGCTCAGGTAGAGTACTCAGACTGCTTAGTTGAAATTCGAGAATATAGTTAGAATTTCGAATCCCTGTATCTATTGGACGAAGGACATTATAGGAGATTTTGAAGCAAAGGCTAATTGGGGATAGATGCAAATCGTTTGATTCGAAATCTATCAGGTAACTTTCTAAATTTGAATCAGTGAGAAATGGGCCACTTAATTAAACTAGTAATGCGTCTCATCAAATTTTTTTCTTTTTTCTTTGGAAAGTGTTAATATAGTCAGTTGACTAGATACAAATTTTAGATAGAAATATTTTAAAGAGATGAAATTCGGTTCCTTGAATTAAAAAAAAATTGTGATGGTGTTCTGGCACACGTCAGGAACAGGATAAACAAGTTATATAAAAAAATGTCATCAAATGGTATCTGAGTAGGATAATAGCATTTCTATCATTTAAGTTCAGAATTGAATTTTGTTTCTGCGTGACTGTGTCCCAGTGACTTTAAAGATAGAACTTTTGGAATTCGGAGCGTATAAGAAATGAAATGTCATTTATCGTTTCGAAAACGCTCCATTCCCTTTAGGATTTCTCTATCTCGCATGTTGTCCAGTAATGCGAGCCGTGAGGTAGAAAAAGAGTTGCGCCTCTCTTGGTTTCGTTTGTCGCTATGAATTCCACCTGTCTACTTCCCTCTTTATCTTTTTCACTTCACTCTTGGATCCCTGGAGAGGGTGAAAGGGAGGGAGGAGGCTCAGTGCGCGACCAGGGATGCAAAAGAAACACAGAAAAGAGTACGGACATGCACGAACTGTACAATTGTACATGTGTGCAGAAACTCTACATGCGACCTGACTGAAAGAGACGAGGGACCACACATAAGGGTGATGGTACATCGAAGGGAAAATGGGAATTAATGGGGACGACGTAAAAAGGCATGCTCTAGCTGCGCTACGTCAAAGCAGAGTTTAGAGTGTCGCTACTTTTACCATCGGTTCATTTATTTCCTCAAGTCGTCGCCTGGGATAAAAAGCGAATTATTAGCAAAAGTGCACTGTAAAAGCCTAGTTTTAGCTTCCTCCAGCTGCAATTTGTTCTCTTTGACTCAGTCTTCACTAAATAGAACTTTACAGCTCTCAGGCCTTGGATTCACCCCACTTGTTGACAATTTTTGACACTTTTTTCAATGATGCAACCATTTTGACACTATTTTGAAAAAATTGCACTTATGCTACTACTTTCTCAAATTGCTCACTAATGAAACTTTTTTTTATTTGGCCTTCAAGCCTTTGAAGCATACATTTTTATGGAAGCTAAATTTCAATCAAACTTGACAGTCGGACCGAAAACTCCAAAGTCATTTGATTTGCGTAAAATTTAATACTCACAGGATTACCGAGTTTAAAGCCAATTAATCGATTTTTCGTTGAGTTCATCATATTGGACCCGCCATGTTTAATTATAACACTTCGACTACAGGGTATCAGTTTATTTCTTTAGTTTCATTCCGACATATTGGATCCTTCATCTTGTATTTTTAATATTTTGAAATTTTGATCCCAGCTTCGTAATCAGCGATACAAATAATGCCTAGATATCGAATTAAGAGACAATCAGTGAATTTTTTGTAGTTTTATTTCACTATATTGGAACCGCCATTTTGAATTTTCATATATTGCATCCAAATTCGTAATCAGCGATCCAAAAAACCGCCTAAACGTCGGTTTCAGTGCAAATCAGCTCATGTCTTTAGTTTTATTCTACTATATTGGACCTGACATCTTGAATTTTTATATGTTTTATATTTTGAATCCGGGTCCGTAAGCAGTGACCCAGTAAACCTCTAGATACCTAGTTTAGGGCAAATCCATTTTTTGTTGTATTTTTGGTTCACCATATTGAATCCACCATTTTGGATTTTCATATTTTGAATCCGGGTTCGTAATCAGCAATAAAAAAATATATAAATACCGAGATCAGTGTCAATCAGTTAATTTCTTCATTTTCAACAAACCCTAGTCGATCCGCCATCCTGAATTTTGAAGTTTTTCTAATTTCGATCCCAGGCTAGTAATCAGTGATTCAATAAATCTCTAGATGCCGAGTTTAAAGCCAATAATTAAATTTTTTATTGCGTCAATCCACCATCTTGGATTATGAAAGTTTTCAAATTCGAAGGGTTTTTAAAGGATTTTATATGATTTCAAAAATATCAAGTGATTTTAAGGGATTTCAAGAAGTTTCATCTGATTTCAAAGTTTTCAAACTTCTTGAAGAAATTTTAAGAGACGGTACAAATTTCATAGTATTGCAAGAGATTTGTAGGGATTTCATCAGACGTACGCAATTTTAAAGTAACTTAAAAGACTTTGAAGGTTTAAAAAATATTTTTATTATTATTTTAATGGTTTGTAAGGATTTCTACGGATTCCAGGTATTTCTGAGATTCAAGGTATTTCACCATATTTAAGGGATTTATAGGATTTCAAAAGAAATTACAAGATTTCAAGAGATTTTGAAGGATTTCGAAGGATTTTTCAAATTTTAAGGGATTTAAAATTATTAACGACTTTTCCAGGTTTTAGCTGTATAATTGTATATTGTACACCAGATCTCAAAAATAGTTAACCCCTGTATTTAATATTTAAACAATTGGTCGACATTACTTTGCTACTCTTGGAAAATGTATGCCACTTTGAACACTATTTTGAGTTTCTTAATTGAGTCCGAGGCCTGAACGTTACAGAATAAAATGCGTATATCAATTGACAACTAAATAAATAAGAATTTCTAATTCACTTTGGCATTTGTCTGATAAAATTGTCAATTGTTATGTAAATTTGTTGTGAACTTTTAAGACAACTAAATTACGAAGTTGGAGTCAACTTTTCGTGATCGTGTCATCCCCAAGCTGATTTAAATTTAAATTACTTTTTATCCGATATCGCTCATTTTGTAGAATAATTTCGTTAATTACAATAAGAACATAGTTCTCTAACAAGCAAAATTTGCTGACCACTAGTCATTCCTGAAAACGCAAAGGCGCGTTAGGATAGTTGTTTGAAGCTTGAGCTGCTTTGAGATTTCTCCATTCCAAAGTGGAATCCACGAATGTACCTACAAATTGTTTCTGTTTCTCAAAAACAAAGTGAATTTTCAAATTCCACATACTACATAAACCAGGATGGCCACTGGTTTGGGAAACCGAGAAAAGACAGTGAATTTATTTTTTGACCGGAAATTTTACAAATTTTTAGAAGAAAAATTTGTCCAATAACTTGTGATATCCCCATATCACATAAGATAATTCAATTTAAAATTATTTCGATTTCAATTTTTTCGTATTGAATTTTAAGTATAATAAGTAACTTTTTTAATTGTGAAATTATTCACTTTACAATGCGTAAATCTAAAATCTTTTACATTAAAAAAATTCTATTCAGGTTTTTATTCTTAAACTTACATTTTCAGTTTAAAGAATTTAAAAAATCTGGTTTGAAGACTTGAAGAAGTAAAAATTAAAATCGTTTAAATTTAAAAATGTTTTGATAAAAAACGTTTCAAGTTGAACAACTTTTTATTATAAGTTAATTAATTAATTTTTTCAATCTGAACTATAATTCTAGTGTTGAAAGTTGAAAAATAATTGCAATAATTGATTTTAACAGAGGATCCTGAAATTTACAAATTTTAACGTTGAAAAATGAACTGTTTTCATTCAGAAACAATATTTGACTGTTTATTTAAAATGAGCAATTATTGTTGCTTACATTTTTATTGAATTGAAGGCTGACTCAGTAGTTTTAGCATTTTTATTGAGTTTTAAATGAGAACGTTTTAGTTTTTAATTTTTGTTGAATTGTTAGAGGGACATTATATATTTTAAAGATTTTTATCGCATGGGAAAGGAAGAAATTTAGGTTTACATTTTTTTTTAATTGAAAGAGGCTCTTTTTATTTTTATCATTTTCATGTATTTGGAAGGAATTAAATTCTAGTTATTTAGTTTTTTTTCTGTATTGAAAGTAGACATTTTTTCTTTTTAGCGTCTTTAGAGAGTTAAAGGGGGAAACTTTTTATTTTCAATCTTTTTTCTTAACTGGAAGATGGAAATTTTTTATTTTAAACACTTATTGAGTTAGAAGGGATAAAATTGTGATTTTCAATTTTTTTCTGAATTTGAAGAGGGACACTTTTTGTTTTTAAGGTTTGTATCGAGTTGAAAGGGAGAAAATTTTGATTTTCAAGTTTTTTAAAAACTGGAGCAGGCACTTTTGTTTTGAACATTTCTTTTGAGTTGAAAGAGAGGACATTTCAGTAATTGCTTTTCTAAATTTGAAAAGACCAATTTTTTCTTTTTAACATTTTTATTAAGTGAACGTGAGGCAAATTTGGTATTTATAACATTGAGATGGAAGGTCGGAACTTTTTATTTTTAATTGTATACTGAATTGGAAGAGGGACATGTTCTATTTTTAAATTTTTTTATTAATGTGAGTTGAAAGGGAGGATTAGTTTTTATTCAATTATTAATTTTTCAATTAGAACTCTTTGAGCTGTTCAATTTATGAAAATTGGAAATTTGTAATTTTGCAGTTTATGGAAATGTTATTTAAAATTCTTTAACTGGAAAACCCTAAAAACTCCCATTTTACACGTGTAATTTATTGAGCGTTTGAATAAATGTATTCTGAATAAAAAATTTTTAAACTGCAATTTTTAAAGATTAAAATTCAAAAGAATGATCACTTTGAGTGCTTTCACATGCACTTCAGTTTTGATTACTTCAAATAAAAAAAATCGTTTAATGATCGTGGCAAATTTTCGCGAAGCGGGAAATCACTGGGAATTTTTTTCCTCGATTAAAGCGTCCATGCTGATAAACGGAATTCCTAATTCTGCATTTTTTTCTTTACCATATTGAGTGCGTCGAATATGAAATAATTTCATGAAGAGATGTCACAGACACTGTGGCCTGAATTTAGTCGATTCAAGTTCTGACGACAGGGGGATATGTCATCAGAATTACATCTAATGAAGAAATGAGGATTATTTATCAGACAAGTTTAACTTATTATGCAAAACTGGGTCACCTTTTCAACTGAGACTAACTACTGGAAGGAAACACTTGATGTGACACATCGGTTTTTTCAATTAATAGGCGATTACAATATATGATAGGGGGTGCTTTTTTACGAAAATAAGGAAATAATGGAGAAATAAACTCTTCCATATGAAATTAATTTTGATATGTTGGATTCAGGATAATTTGATTTAAATTCCTAAGATTTCAAGTCGAAACACATTGCATTTTCAACGAAATACTTGAAATTTTAACCAAATAGTATAATCTTCAATTAAATATTTGAGAGTGGAACAGTTAAATTATCAGTAACAAAATTAATTTTAAATAAAAAATAAAACCAAAAAGACGAATTTTTTTAAGGATATTTTGATTTCGAACAATAAAGTTCATTTTGAAAAGAGCAATATGATTTTCTTTATCATAAAAGATTAATTTTCCATCCAAAAGGGCGAATTTTTAACTTTATTACTGAATTTTTAACTTGCAAAGATGAATTTTCTACCAAGAAGATTAATTGGAAATCAAAAGACGAATTTTTAACGAAATACACAAATTTTCAACAAAATAGTTGAATTTTCAATTTGAAAAGTTAAATCCTCAACCAAAAAGATGAATTTTGAACAAACAAGATTAATTTTCTACCCAAAAGGATGAATTTTTGACAAAAAAATGCAGTTTTCAAACAACGAGTAAATCTTAAAAAAAAGTTTAATAATATAGTTCAAACTTAAACCAAGTATTTTATTTTTTAACTAAAAAATATGAGATCTCAACGTAACATGGTTGATATTTCAGTCAAAAAGATTTTTATTGAAATCCAAAACAGTTAAGTTAACAAAAAAAAAGAAGAATTTTCACCAAAATAGTTAAATTCCCAACATAAACACATTATCTTCAACCAAATAGTTGCATTTTTAACCAAAAAGAATGAATTTACAACGAAGAAGATTAATTTTATGCCGTAAAGACGAATTTTCAACAAGTATACATGAATTTTCGACAACAAAAACATCAGTTTTCAACTAGAAATGGAATAGTTAAATCTTCACTGCAAAAAATATATATATGTAATTTTTATCCGAAAATGAAACGAAATTTCAACAAAATAGTTACATTTCCAACCAAAAAGGATCAGGTAAAAGAGTGTGAGGTAATGTTTTTTGTCCATTTGCATTCTCATTGCAGTGTAAATGTTTTCATCAAATGTTTGTCAATAAACAAAAATGTGTAAAGAATATTTGAATAACTATTTAACTATAATTTTTTTGATAATTTTGTGTTTTTACTACAAACTCCTCAGTGCTTTGAACGGAAAAACATTTTACTTTCAAAGAAATGATACCTAATGATAACAGGAAATTCCTTACATTTTAACTTTAAGTTAAAAAATAAATAAAAATAAAAAAGGTTGGAAATATTCCTTTCATAAAAAAATTCTTGAAGGGTATTTTTTACACAAAAACATTATTAAAAGTTTTTTTTTTTTAATAAATCTACGTCGCTAAAAATATTTTTCAAAAAGTTCTTTGACTACAATGTTTTTTGACAACTTTGAAATGTGTTAAGTGCACTGTAATTACACTGCAGTAAAAAATTAAAGAAATGAAAGATTATTTGAAGATTTATTAATAATTATTTATAAAATATAAATAAATAAAATATAATAAATTTTAATTTAAAATTAAAGAATTTCATATAATTTTACAACTGCTATATTAACCAAAAAATAGCACTAAAATGTGTGCCAAAACGTTTGAAGCAAATTAATTCTTTTCAAATTACCAGCCCTTAAAGCCAACTACGTACATCAACACTTTCTGCGAAATTTATTGTTGAGGGTCAATATAATCCCCTAGCGATTATTATTATTAATTGAATTACTCTTTGGTGAAATAATAACCCAAGGCAATTTTGCCAAATATGAACTATGCTTTGAGCACATAACACCTTTAAATTTATGTTGCATTACCAAAATTGAATTCTCGCATATGAGCTGAGGTTAAAAGGGTTACAGCGTTACAAAATAACAATGAAAGCGTCATTAAAAGGCTGTCAGGCTGCAGCGAATTTGAAAGCTGATATTAAACGCAGGTCGAATGGAAATTTCGTGCTTCCTTCAAAAGCGGTCCCTAGTAAAAGACTCTACGTGGATTACGGTTTAGGTTGAATCGCATGAACCATGAGCATAAAAGGAGCTTTGGTAAACCGCATATACCTTTGTGGAAGAATCGTTTTTCCAATCACTTGTACCATGCCCTGTAACGTTCCAATAATCGGTCACGTTAATAATAATCCTTTGACTCGTGGAATGTATCGGATTTTTCACAAGTCGCTGATTTCTTCTCTTGTATGGATAACTTACATTTATCTTACAATTTCTTTTACTTTGGACCAGTGCCGCATTTGCCAACAAATTATGTTTCATTTTTTTGGGTACAGTTTTTCGTAGTAAATAATAATATGAAATTATAAAATAAAAAGCAAAAGTTGTTTTTAAGGCAGAACTTTTTTTAAATTGTGCACTGAAAATAAGGTATAGCGGAGCGAACGATAGTTATCCTTGATCTGGCCACAAACATCGTTCGAAACCAACTAACAATGTTGAAAAAATCTTTATAATAGGGATTTTCAGCATAATTTATTTTGACTATTATTATTTACCGAATTCATTTAAAATCGGACAGGCAAGCCAGAAAAAAACTCAAAATCATTAGATTAATTGGTAATAGCACCGAAACGTTTCTTTGTGGCATTACTAACAAACTAACAACAAGAAAATTCTCACCATTGGGCAAGTCGATTGGAAGGTTTCAACTTTATAGTTTTTTCAATTTTTTGTATATGGCAAAAAATTTTTCGACGAAATGTAGTATTTAAAAAAATGACGAAAGATACCATTTTTTCATTTGTACCTAAAGTTTTCAAAAGAAATTTATCTCGTTAATTTTTATTTTGTAAGGGAATACGTAAATAATCTACCTGTAATTCGCCTAAACCTCTTGTAAGCCGGAGTAATCCACTTATCATTTAGAGTAATCCATTTGTAATCTAGATAATTCGGAGTAATTCACGTAATCCAAGTAATCCACTTGAAATTCAGAGTAATACACTTGAAATCTAGATAAATTCACAGTAACCTTCTTTTGCAATCCAGGTAATTTGAAGTAATTTAGATAATCCAAGTAATTAACTTCAAATCTACATTAATACAGTAATTTGGAGTAATTTACATAGAAGATATAAATAGTTTTTAACTATTTTGTTGAAAATTTGTTGGTTCATTTTTGTAAAATTAATTTTCTGGATTGAAAATTTAACTGTTCCATTTTTGTGTAAAAAATGTTCTTTTTTGTTGAAAATGTATGTGTTTTATAGAAAATTTTCTTTCTTTCGGTAGAAAATTAATCTCCTTCGTTGAAAATTCAACTATTTAGTGATTAATTTATCTCTGTTTTATGAAATTCAAATTTTTTGTTGAAAATAGAACGATATTGTTGAGAACTCGTTTTTTGTTGGGTTAAAAATTAAATTTTTTTAATTGAAATTTCTTCCACGCTATTTTTAGTAGAAAACTTATATTTTTTAATCGAAAATTCAACTACTAAGTTTGATTTTTCTAGTTGAAAATTCTTGATTTTAGTTGAAAATGGTTTGGTTAAAAATTCAACTAATTTGTACAAAATTCGTTTTTTTTAACATTTTTTCTACTGAAAATTGAACTGTTTAATTTTTTGTGAAGGTTTGTCTTTCTTAGTTGATAATTAATGTATTTTTTAGAAATTTTTTTTTTTGTGTAAAATTAAGCTTCTTGCTTGAAAACGTATCTGTTTTGTTCAAAACTGAACTATTTTGTGAAAAGTTCAATTATACTCGTGAATAATAACAATTTTGTGAAAAATTAATTTTTTTAGTGGAAAATTTATCTGTTTTATCGAAAATTGGACTTATTGTGTTAAAAATCCAACTATTTGTTTGACAATTAACTTTTTTCGTTAAAAATTCGTCTTTTTTTAGTAGAAAATTAATCATCTTGGCTGAAAAGTCATTTTTTGTTGGTAGAAAATTCAACTACTTGTTTGAAAGTTAAACTATTTTAGTTGAAAACTATTTTGTTAAAAATTTAATAAGTTTTTCAAAAAGTAATAATTTTGTATTGAAAATTCGCGTGACTCTAGTTAAGGCGTAGTGATCCACCATAATTTTATCTAATGCAGAGTAGTCCTATGCAATCCGGAGTAATCTTAGGTAATCCAGAGTAATTCTGTACATAGAGGTAATCCAGGGTATCCTAATTTAATCCGGCGTAATCCACCTCCTATGGACCCCATTTTTAGGAATTGCTTCCCCCTCGCCTGTCAGGATAAGTAGATGAGTAGCGAGAGTTCTAATCCAAGATTCCTGTTACCGACATGTTACCAACGACATCGAGAGTCGAGACAATTCCGCAGCTCAAGTGGTTCGATTGACTTCGAATGTTTTTGTTTTTTTAATTATAATTTTAATTATATTACCCTCTTGAGCTTAAGGTTCTAAAATGTTCTAGACTGCAGAAGAATGTTTTTTCACGAGATATACGCGCATTAACTAAAGACAGGAATGTTTTTATTAATGTACTATCTATAAGAAAAATAAATCATCCTTATTTTTGTAAATTATATCGCGCAGCAGAAAATGTAAGGATAAATCAAAATATAACCTTGAAAGTGTTTATAATGTCATCGGTAACCTTCTAGAACCTTCTATAGAAACTTAGCACGGACACGAACTACTTAAGCTGTGGAATGGTTTTGATGTCGGTAACATGTCGGTAACAGGAATCTTGTATCAGAACTCTTCCTACTCATCTACTTGGACATATTGTTAACAAAGTTTTTTTTTCCAGCAATTGTAAGTTTTTATAAGGTTTTACATTTAAAAAAGTATTTTGACATGCAGTTACACGCCGATTCATTCTACTGAATGCTGTGAAATTTTTGTCTTATTTTATCGCGGAAAAGTAAGTTTAATCGAAACTAGAGCAAACACCAGCGCTGCGACTAACTTTTACTCCGCAACAGTTTCCAGCTACAAACATACTTCAACACTTTGGCCACATGGGTTCCTTAAAGCCGCGTGAAATACCCCTTCTAGTTTTCTTGATTCCTGCAACTTCCATGTTATACTTACACTACAAGCTTGATACGCTCGTTTAAGATTTTTAGCGACCACTTGAAGCTTCCGTAGATATAACTAGGCAAGAAGGGAAAGTGCACCGCGACACGCGAGAAAGCCTCCCTGCCGCGAAAAGTTGGAAAACACAGGCCTGTGAAATGTGATAACCCCTTACGGCTAGACGTGAAATCTTGATAAGAGTATTTCCGTTCGATAAACAATATGTCAGGACGTGCTTTATTTGCACCCATAAAGAGTAAAAAAAACCTTTTGAGGCACAGCTCAATTATTTTTACTGCTTTTATACCTTACCAAAACTCGAGATCCTCTATCGATCGGAAGCACGTTTCATTATCATGTTACGAGTAATGCGAAATTTGATTCGTGATATAAATCGGTGAGTCATATTCTTTGTGATATTCTGCCCTAGAGAAGGAATTCGGGATGAGAAGAGGGTTATTTTTAAGTGACAAGATTAAGATTCTATAAATAATGTCAGATTGTGGTTTTTATTTGAGGATAATTAGGTAATTCACTTTTTATATTCTGGTATTATGTTATTAAATATTGAACTGTTTTAAATTTCATGACTTTCCAATTTTGTAATTGGGAATGGAAAAACTTTGAATATGCAGCCTTTATGAATGAAGAATTTTAAGTATTAATCCATCAAAGAAAAGTGCTTTTAAGAGACTTATAAAAGTGAGGAATTGAAGATTGAAACCATAAAAATTTCAAAGATGTCCTACATTTAAAATTATAGGTGCTGAAGCTTAATTGACAATAATTAATAAAATAACTAAAAATTAAAGAATATATTTCCAGATAGAATTAATTTATTAAAAGTCACATTTTTGAAGCTCTCAGAATATAATAAAATGAAATTTTCTGTCCTATATAATTTATGATCTAAATCCTTTAATTGTAGAAGGGATTTAACAATACTTAATTGAAATTGATTTGAAATAAAAAATTCTTATGCTGAATGTCACACATTAAATTTTTAACAATTTTTAATTAACATTTTTTTCATTTGTGAATAGAATAAATAAGCAAATTGACATTTGAATTTACAATTGGCAGTGTAATCGAATTTAAAAAAAAATTAAAACCTTTGAATTGGTCTGGATAAAATTCAGCAAAATATTTCTTGATTTAAGGTAAAATTCATCTGATTTGAAGCAAAATTTGGCTGAATTAAGGCTTTATTTTGAAATTCAGATAATTATGTCTTGAATTTAGACCAATTTTTTTTAATCCGCCCAATTTTATTAAATTTCATTTAAACCAATTTTTAAGGTGTAAGGATTTTTAGATATTTCTGTTTATTTGTTGAAGTCCTTGATTCAAAAAAATTCCTTAAGGCCATGTAACGAGTGGACCACGTGACTAAGTCAGTCCCGAGATCGATATTTTTGCTCCCATATTTAAAAATAAATGTTTTTAAAAAAGCGAAAAAAATCTAGAGAAGTATTAATAAACGTAAAAGGACGGTGTGTAGCAAAGCGTAGAGTTGGGGAAGGAAAAAACATTATTATAAAAATAATAAATGTTGACCGACACATTTGTACCAATTTCAGAAACATGTGCTGTCGGTAACTTTTTACTTATCTTTTTTTCGACGACAGATAGCGCTAAGGAGAAGGAGAATATTACCGAGAATATAACCGGTGGTTAAATTCGGTTCAAAAGGAACATAACCTTAAATGTACAGTTTATGTGTATATCAGAGACGTATGTGCAAACTCATAAATTAGTTTTTTTGCATTTCAAGTGCAAACATTAGTTTTTGCACTATTTGTGTATAATTTTCGTGAC
>JAUELO010000179.1:37329101-37339594 GCA_032357855.1 Amphibolips quercusostensackenii | reverse complement strand
AAGATACAGCCCTCTGAATCGATTTGCAAAAGTCTACGACTCTTCTTCAAGTTTTCACCATTCAGAGAGCATCCCAGACGTTCTGGCACCCTGACAATCCGCCTTGACATTACGACCTTATTTCTCACAAAAAGATAAGAAATGAGCGTGACAAGCCATCAGTCGATTTGTCATCCTAGATTACACTTGATCCACCCATAAATCATATTAATTTTACAAGAAACTGAATATATATTTAAGATCTTTTTTGCTCTTTAGGATCGTTAATATATTTTAGATTAGATCGGATATGATTTTTTTACTACATGTAAAGGCTTTTCGAGTTTTTACATATCTTAAATCCCCCTTCCACAGGGTATCTCCAGACATTAAACCCTTTAGCTTACAATGTCCTCTCTTTCCGTTAAAAATTAAATTATTTTGTAGAAAATTCGTATTTTTGGCTTAAAAATTCAACAATGTGGTAGAATATTTAACTATTTTATTAAAAAGGTAAGTGTTTTGTTAAAAATTCGTCTTTTTTTATAGAAAATAAATTTTTAATATTAAAAATGCAACTGTTTGTTTGAAAATAACACTGTTTTAATGTTTGTTGCAAATTCGCTTTCGTTAGTTAAATGCAACTATTGTTTATTTTAAATTAATTTTTTTTTTAAATATCAACTATTACATGTTTCATTGAAAATTCATCTTTTTAGTTTGAAAATTCAACTTCTAGGTAGAAAGTTGAACTACTTAAAATTTCATTTTTTTGGTTGAATATTCATAATTTTAGTTTGAAAATTCATAATTTTAGTTTGAAATTCGTATTTTCAAATTAAAAAGTAATTGTGTAAACTAAAAATTCAAGTGTTTTATAGAAAATTAGGTTTTTTAATTCAAAAATAATTGTCCTGAATGAAAATTTAACTTTTAAATTTTTGGTTAAAATTAATCTTCTAAGTATAAAACTTCAATTATTGAATTGATCATTTTTCTAAACGAAACAAATAAAAACTAAAAATTATTCTATCAAAATTTGGACTCACATATCCAATGTACAAACTATTTAGGTAAAAATGTATGGTTTTTTTTTAATTCGTCTTTTTAGTATAAAATAAATGTTTATAGCTGAAAATTTAACTATTTGGTTAAAAATGTATGTATTTTGTTAAAAAATTCGTATTTTCTAGTAGAAATTTAATTTTCTTGGCTGAAAATTCGACTTTTTTGTTGAACAATTATTTGCAGAAAATACGTATTTTTGGCTTAAAAATTTAACAATGTGGTAGAAAATTAAACTATTTGTTTGAAAATGTAAGTGTTTTGTTAAGAATTCGTCTTTTTTTATAGAATATCAATTTTTTGTATTAAAAATGCAACTGTTTGTTTAAAAATCATACTATTTTAGTTGAGGATTGAAGTATTTTGTTGCAAATTCGTTTTTGTTGGTAAAATACAAATGTTTTTCGTTTCAAATTAAATTTTTTTTCGTGAAATATCAACTATTACACGTTTCGTTGAAAATTCATCTTTTTAGGTTGAAAATGTGACTCCTTGGTTGAAAGTTAAATTACTTTTTTAAAAGTTAATTTTTTTGGTTGAATATTCATAATTTTAGTTGGAAATTCGTATTTTTAAATTAAAAAGTAATTTATTAAACTGAAAATCCAACTATTTTTTAGAAAATTAGTATTCTTGGCTTAAAAATTCAACAGTTTGGTAGAAAATTGAACTATTTGTTAGAAAATGTATGTATTTTGTTAAAAATGCAACTGTTTGGTCGAAAATAATTCTATTTTAGTTGATGATTCAAGTATTTTGTTGAAAATTCGTTTTTGTTGGTAAAATCCAACTGTTTTTTGTTTTAACGGGGAATTAAGAAATATAATATTTTATAATATTTAGGAATATTGAGGAAATACTTCGGAATATGTGGGAATACTTGGGAATATAACGAATATTAAGAACATTTAGGAATATAAAGAATATCAAGAATATCTGGAAATATTGAAAGAATATATGGGAATATTTCCTGAGTGTACCAGCAATATCGGAATGGTCGACCCCTCCGATCGTCCATATATTACGTATTGATAACAAATAATAATGTAAAAACATATTTTTTATTTTTTATTGATAATTCATCTAATTAGGTAAAAGTTTAACTACTTCGTTAAAAATTCATTTTTTTTTGAAGATTCATTATTTTAGTTGAAAATTCAAACATTTGGCTGAAAATGAATCTTTTTGATCAATAATTCATTTTTTTGGGTTGAAAATTTAATTGATGGGTTCAAGTTTCAACTGTTTCGCTAAAAAGTCAATCTTTTGGTTGAAGTTGTATCATTTCAATCAAAAAATCATCTCTTTGGTTGACAATTAAACAATTTTGATGAAAATTTCATCTTTTTTTGTTAAAAATTAATTTTGTGTAATTGAAACTTTAACTATTCCATTTTTTGTTTAAAAATCTGTTTAGGTGAAAATTATACTTGTTGAAAATTCATGTATTTTGATAGAAAACTAATCTTCTTGGTTGCAATTTGAACTGTTTTGTTGAAAATTAAACCATTCAGTTCTAAAATTCGTTGCAAATACAAATTTCTGGACTAGTTCAACTGTTTTTTATTTAAAATAAAATCCTTTTGGTTTGAAATATCAACTGCTAAATATTTTGTTGAGAATTTATCTTTTTTTGATTGAAAATTTAACTACTTGATTGAAAGTTAAACTGCGGTCTTAAAATTTTTTGTGGTAAAAATTTGTTTCTTTTTTACTAAAAATTAATTTTCTTCATTGACTGCAAATCAGTCACTTTTGATTGATCTAAATTTAGACTGTATGGTAATGTTACGTATTTCATTCTGAAATCTCTCTTTACAGCAAGAAAAAGAAATTTTTTGATTATATCAAATCACAGAAAAAACTGGGGTTTCTATTAGAACCGATTTTTGGTTCCAAGGGAGCAGCAACAAAAAGGAACATTCAGTTTCCACTATGATATCTATATAAAGATATATCTGCTTTTGATAATATTAATCTTTGAAAATCGCTTTTAGTCTCCGAGTAAAGAGAATCACGGAAAAAGTTCAAAGAGCTTGAACTGAACGAATAAAGAGATCCGAATATAAAAGTTGATTTCAAGCACGAGTAGTTCCGGTGCATTCTAATGGGACATGGAATATGCGGCTGGGTTGCAAGACTATACGAGCGCATTCTCTGTCTGCGAAGTAAAGGGTTGACTAATGGTGCGCACTAATTGTTCCACTATGGGGGTTGGGGGTGAGTTGGGGGTGGAAGTAGACCTAGAGTGAGATCGAACGGGTGTGGGTTTTGACTCTTGAAGAGGGGTGTGAACCCGATAAATAGATTAAGTTTCCCTCAATTTACCTTTGACAAACCATTATTAAATTGAAACAGATAGATGGCACGCGAACGACCCTTGTTGATTCGCGAGTACAGAGGAGGCGATATATAATTGTCTGATAGCCATTTTTAACCTTGGCACTACCAGGTATCATGCTCGTTAATTGTACACCATAAATCAATGATTCGCATAATTGATTCCATTATCTTCCTTCGCTCCTGTGAAATGATTTAATTAATCGCAAATTAATGTAAATTAACCAGTTATAGCTTCAAATTCTTCCAATGTTCGATCCTGGTAAGTTCTACTTTTATTAAGACAAAATTCCAATTTTAAAAGTTATATGTTTCTTTTGTAGAGTGGAATTCAAAATTGATTATTATCTTCGACTTTTCTGATTGACTAGGATGTTCGCAGGCAACGGAAATCCTGAATATCAGAAAAAAGGCAGGAGATTTTGCTGTTAAGGGAAATTCAGGGATTTTGAAAAAAACAGCAAATGTCAGGCAATTTCAATTAAAAGCACTTTAAGTAACTGAAAGGAATAATCAGGAATACCATACGGTCACTTTAAATAAAAATATCACTTTAGTCATTTCTCTTTCAAAAAATTTTAACCCATGGGTTAACCACTACTGAATTCAGGTCTATACCTATTTATGCATTTTCTTAAATTCTTTTGAAATATTTTTGGGTATTTTAAAAAAATACCTAAGATTTTGAACAATTCTGAGTTATCCGAAGGGATTTTAAATGGATGTCGAGTATTTTTAAATATTTGTATTATTAAGAAAAATCACAAGGAATTTTCATGAGATTTAAAAGGACTTGAAATATTTTTGTGTATTTAAAAAATATTCCCAATAATTTTCAATAGATTTTAATAATTTGAATGGATTTCAAAGGATATTAGGATATTTTTAAATCATCCAAGGAATTTTCAAGACCTTTAAAAAGTTTAAAATGATTTCAAAAGATTTCAAAGGATATTAAATATATTAGGGTATTAAAAATGAATCCAAGGATTTGTCAATTAATTTTAATAATTTAGCGGGATTTGAAAGAATTTAAAAGATTTTAGGGAGCTTTTAAATATTCCAAGGAATTTATGAGAGCTGTAAAAAATTCTAGGAATTTCAAAAGGTTTTATACGATTTGAAATATCGTAGGATATTAAAAAAGATTTCAAATATTTTTCAGTATATTTAAATAATTTGAAGGGATTTCATAAGATTTTATGGTAATTTTAAAATATCTAAGAAATATTCAAGATCTTTTAAAAGTTTCAGGGTGTTTCAAAAATTTCATAGGATTTGAAATATTTTAGGGTATTTCAAAATATGCCAAAGAATTTTCAATTGCTTTTAATAAATTGAAGGAATTTCAAAGAATTTATAACATTTTTGAGTATTTTTAAAAATTTCAAGAATTTTCAAGAGATATACAAAATTTCAAGGGGGTTCAAAAGATTTGATAGAATTTGAAATATTCCAAGGAATTTCCAGTTGATTTCAGTAATTTAATGGGATTTTAAAGTTAAAATGTTTTAGAGTATTTTAGATGATTCTAAGGAATTTTCATTCAATTGCAATATTTTTAAAAGATTCCAAAGAATTTTCAAAAGCCTTAAAAGCTTTCAATAGATTGCAAAAGATTTGATAAAATTTGAAAAATCTTGGGGTATTTTTCATAGATTTTAATAATTTGAAGTGATACAAAATATTTAAGGATATTTTTTTAAAATTCCAAGTAATTTTCAAGAGCTGTAACAAATTTCGAGGGATTTCAAAAGTTTTAAATGATTTGAAATAATTTAGTGCATTTTAAAAGATCCCAAAAAATATTGAGTTTATTTCATTAATATAATGGTATTTCAAAGAAGATGCAATATTTCAGGGCACTTTCAATGATTCTAAAGGTTCTTTTAAGATGTTTAAAAAGTTTCAAGGGATTTCAAAAGATTTCAAAGGATTTAAAATATTTTAAGGAATTTAAAAAGATTCCAAGGAATTCTTGATTGATTTCAATTATTTGAAGGTATTCCAAAGGATTTGAAAGATTTTAGGGTACTTTTAAAACATCCAAAAAATTTTAGAGTTTTAAAAATTTGTAATAAATTTTAAAAGGTTTTAGTGATTCTAGTGGTTTTGAAAACATTTTTATGCGGTTTTACAAGATCTATAAGGTTTTAAGGTATTTTAAAATATTCTAAAGAATGTTATGAGATTGACGAGGATTTCAATGATTTTGACAAATTTAAAATGCTCTCAAGGTATTTTAATAATTTTGCCAGAATTTTAGGAAATATCGTCAAATTTAATAGAATCTCACAGGATTCTATCGTATTTTAATGGATTTTATAGAAATTATTCATAAAAAGTGAGAGATTTCGTAGGGTTTCAAAGATTGGAAGAGATTTCCGAATATTTTTTGCAATTCATGTGGAATTCAATCTGAATTCTTGTTAATTTTTCCTGAATTCTTTTAAATTATTCAGAATTCTTAAAAATTCACTCAATTATACCCAATTCAGTAGATTTTTTTTTAATTTTCGTTTAATTCAGCCTGATGTTTTTTAAACTCATCTTGAATCCTTACACCTTTCATGAAATTCTATTGGATTCCTTTACATTTTTATAAACTTATTTTTAACTTGCTGTATCTAATCCAGTTTTTCTCATTTCTCTTTCCTCAAAATTAACTTCAATTTTACTGAAATCAATGGAATTTTTTTAATTACTCCCAATTCATTTGAATCCTTTTGAATTCAACTGCCCTGAGCTGAGAATTTACAAGCTCCGAGTATAATAAAATTAATATTTTAGCAATTTACATTTACATTAATATTTGGTTTTGTGGTTTTGGGGTCTGTAAATGATGAAGATTTAGATTTTCATCAGATTTTTGGCTCAAAAAAGTCGACGCACAAAAAAAAGTCTCAGAGAAAAAAGTGAAATGTACCAAAAACTTTTTCTAGAATAAGTCTGATGGAAATTTAAATCTTCTTTATTATTTATGGACCCCAAAGCCACAAAACCAAACATTAATATTTTTACTAAGGTTCGCAAAAAGCTACGAATAATTTACTTTTAAAATGATTTTATTCCATTGATAAAAGATTCTTTATTAAAAATATTAAAAGATTATAATTTTGGACTTAAAGTATTAGTGGTCCAGAAAGATAAAAAAATATTTTGTTTCTAAACACTCGCCTTAACACTTCCAACCATTTTTTCTGTCTGTATTAAGGTGGCAGAAAATATACAAATTATGCATTAACCTTGAGTTATATTGACAAGACAATTCGAAAAACTTATAATTATTACCTACTTTTCAATGAAACAGTCACACAACAAAATTTATTAAACACTGCTGTGATGAAAAACAATGCATCGTGACAACTACCGAACGAACAAGTCCAGTGCAATGTTATGCTCGATCGGTCACAGATGGCGACACGCGTGACTATATAAGGTTTGAGCAATACGAATACATAATAAAATGACTATAAAAGCTTTATCAAAAATATATTTAATCTATTCTGCAATGTGTGTCAACTATTGCTAGTGTCATTAACTTTAAGATTGCCACGGATTTACCTGTAGTATTATAGCATTTGCCCAAACGAAGTCACTCGCCCAAACTGGGACATTTACCTTATTCGTCAATTAGAATTGAAAGATTATTTTTAAACTTTTTTGATTTCTAGAATCAACCCTTAAAAGTTGCGATGTTTCTTCTTCTTCAAGTGCAACCTAAGGTAGAATGATACGGAAAAGTTACTAAAGGGTTTACAATGGACATCATTGTTCACGTCACAGTTCAACTTTGCGAACTCTGAATAAGTACTCGTAGAGTCGAGTAAGGATTGCATTTTGCAAAGTAAAACTTTTCACTGCACAATCTGAATTAGACACTTCATAAAGCTCTTCGGATCTTTCTCGATCTGTTCCTGTCAGCATAACATTTCACGGAATATTAAGTCTTTTTTTATTTCATCATCCGACGAAAACACTCATTCTACTCTTTATATTTCTAAAACTTTGAAAAATGTCTGATGCACAGACGTTCAACTTTAATGTAAAAAAAATTTCGTTTTAAAAGGTTCAAGCTTTTGCGTAATGATAGAGTTTAAACAAAGGACCTAATTATTTTTCTTTTTTAAAAATAGAACGTAGTAACTCGCATTATTTTAAAATGTCAGCAAATTTCAAATCCTTTTTTTTTATAAAAAGAGACTTCACGTGCACGCTGCGAGTTGTTTTTCTTCTGGGTCTAAAATGGACAATGTAAAGGACGCTTGTGACTTAGAACTGTTTGAAAAAGTTTAAAACATATAAAATTTTAAATACTTGAGTTTCACAGTAAACTTTTTTCGGATCAAAATGATCCACTTTCACGGCCCCTCAATTAATTTTTATGTAACTTTCTCTAATAAAAAACGCGGGTTAGTCATGACCGACATAATATTTCTAAAAGAAAGAATACTTTAGAAAATTTTCAATTTCAGGGTAGAAGAAAAATTCCAATTTTCCTATATTGGGCTATATATATGACTGGAAATTATTTTTTTTATTTCTAAAAGTTTCTCATTAAATTTATCTAGTTCCGACTCACACTTGTGGAAGATTAATAATTTTCATACGATCAGCTGAAAATGTTTTAGAAAACGTTGAATTTGAAAAAATAGATGTATTTTTAACTAAAAAAGATCATTTTTCAATATTATAGTCTATTTTCAGCCAAAAATGGAATAGTTAAATTTCCAGCAAAAAAAAATTCAAATTCATCTAAAAAACGAGTTTTTAATAGAATAGTTGAATTTTCAACTAGTCGGATGAGTTTTCAATTAAAATATTGAATATATACCCGAAAAATTAATTTTTTACCAAACAAAAAGACTTTTTCAACAAAAGATTATATTTTTAAACAAAAAAATGAATTTTCAACCAAGAACGTTTATTATCTAGCCAAAAAGACGAATTCCCAACAAAAAACGTGATTTTTCTACTAAAATTATAAAGTTTCTACTGTTATAGTTAAATTTGTTGTAAAAAATTAATATTTTTGTGCCAAAAAAAACTACGTTTCCAGAAAAATTGAACAAATTTTAACCTGAGAGATGAATTTTCGAATAAAATGACGAACCGTCAACAAAAATATATTACGTTTTAAGAAAGTAGTTGAATTTGCAGATAAGAGTGATAAATTTTCAACCACATAGTTGAATTTTCGACGAAAAAGGAAAAATTTTAAACCAAAAATGGAATAGTTTAATTTTATAGTTTAAAAATTAAACTTTTGCCAAAAAGGTGAAGTTTCGACAAAATAGTTAAATTTCTAATCATAGAGATGAATTTTAAAACTAAAATGATAAATTTTCAACAAAAAAAACATGAATTTTCAACAAATATAACCAAATAGTTGAATTTTTAATTATAAAACATGAATTCTTAACAAAAAATGTAATATTTGGCATTTCTACCAGAAAAGACTTTCATTTGAAATCAAGTTAGTTGAATTTAAACAAAAAATATTCAACTAAATAATTGACTTTTCGACCCAAAAAAAATTATTTTTGACTAAACAGTTGCGTTTCAAAACAATTAAGTGATTTTTCAACCAAATAATTGCATTTCAAACCATGAGAGATGCAATTTCTACCAAAAGGGATGCATTTTCAACCGAAAAAGATCAATTTTTAGCAACAAAAAATGTTAAATTTGCAACCAAGAAAGATTGTTCAGTCAAGAGAGAAAAAAAATTTAACCAAATTGTTGAATTTAAAAACTAAATAGACGAATTTTCTACAAAACAGTTGAATTTTCAATACGCAAATCTGAATTTTCTACAAAAAAGTACCTTTTCAACCAAATGGTAGAATTTTCAACCCGAAAAGACGAATTTTCAATCAAAAAGAATGAGAGTTTAACAAAATTGTTGAATTTTCATCAAAACAATTAAATTTTTAACTACATAAATAATAATATATTTGATGTTTTGACGATGATTAATTATAGTAAAATAAAAGTATTTTTTCGGGTTTCAATCGTGTGCAAAACTTCGAATCTTGACGACGTTTCGTAGTTTTGCACACGATTAAAACCAAAAGAAATCCTTTTATTTTACATAAATAATATATGTTTAATCAAGAAAGATATTCTTATTTAAAAATATAATAGTAGACTTTTCAACGGAAAAGATTTTAACTAAAAATAAAAATCAATTGCATTCAACCAATAAATACGACTTTCCATAAAAAATAGTTGCATCCTAAACTGCAGAAGATTAATTTTCAACAAAACAGTTGAAATTTCTATGAAATTAGGTGAATTTGTAAACCGAAAAGATGAATTTCCAAACAAAAAAAAAGTTGACATTTCAATCGAAAAAGATTTCAGTTGAGTTTTCAACCCAGAAAGAGGAATTTTCAACAAAACACTTAAATTTTTAACAAAAAAGGATGACTTTTAAACAAAATTGTTTAATTTGCAACCAAATAATAAATTTTGTAACTAAATTATAATTTTCAGGAGAAAGCATCTGTATTCTCTACTAAAGAAATGTTTAAAAATTAATGTAAGCTAAAAGTCCTGGAAAGAAATAAGTTTCTGCTTATCAGTTTTCTCTGAAGTTATACTTTAAATTATTTTGCTTGATGTGATATGCATGAGGCTTTTCTTTCCCTTGTGTTTCATTTCGTTTCTTTTTCATCTTTATTCTTACGTATGTAATTTTACTTTTTAATAGCGATCACTTAGTAATGTAGTTTTCTTTCTGCATGACCTAAATTCATTTACTTGTTCGCCATCGATCATAGAAACCCTTTTGTGTACAATGTACCCCTTCGCTTGATAGTTCATGTTTGCAACCTCTGTCATGAATCAGCATTTTATGTATCATCCACGCTATCGTAAAAACACTACTCTTTATAATTTTAATTGATTCTTAGGTCTATGAGTAGTAAGGGGCGACGTTGACTCTTACTACTTATATGTATGATCAGAAGTAGTAAGGGGCATGGTTTCTCTTTACTAATTCTATCCACACTCTAAAAACAAAGTATTATTTCAGGGCTAGTTTCAGGTATTACAATAAGAGACGGAAAAAACAGTCTCGATTGGTATTAAAACGAGACCACTGG
>JAUELO010000179.1:37315922-37326768 GCA_032357855.1 Amphibolips quercusostensackenii | reverse complement strand
TACGGAAGTTTCCGTAACTTTAACCCCTTTTCCAGGTCATTCAAGGCTAACATTACGGAATTTTCCGTAACTCGAACCCCTTTTCCAGGTCGTTCAGGGCTAACGTTACGGAAAATTTCGTAACCATAGATAGTACCTAATTTATTTGCCTTCTATTTATATTTTTATTTCAATGATTTTGTTTAAAAGTCATACTTTTTAGTTGAAAATTCAACTATTTTAATGAAAAAATGAACTTTTTGTTGAAAATTCTTATACTGTGGAAAATTCAACTATTTTTTGGAACATTCGTCTTTTTGGGTTAGAAATTAATCTGATTTAGTAACTATTTCATTTTTTTTATATCAAAATGCATCTGTTTCAGTTGAAAATAATCTTCTTTGTTTAAGGATTTAACAATTTGGTTAAAAATTTGTTTTTTTTTTTAATTCAACTATTTTTTATTAAAAATCTTTTCTGGTTGAAAATTTTTTTTTGCCGGAAAAAATTTTTTTTTCACCTGAAAATTTAAGTATTCTGGTTGAAGATCAAGCTTGAACTATTTTTTTGAAAATTGATCTTCTTTGATAGAAAAATCATTGAGTTAGGTATGAGTGTAACTACTTTGTTAAACATTTATATTCCTGTTTAAAGGTTTATCTTTTTGATGGAAAATTTAACTATTTTGTTGGAAATTATTTATTATTTTTTTTTTAAATTAATTTTTTTAACAGAAAATGTGACTTCCATTTTTGGATAAAAATCGATCTTTTTAGTTAAAGATTCTTCTTTTTTGGTAAAAACTGAAATTTTAATGTAGAAATTTCCTTTTTTTTTGTTTAAAAATACAACTGTTTGGTTTAAAATTAACTTTTTCGTTGAAAATTAATAGTCATGTCCTGGAAATTCAACTGTTTTATGGAAAATTTGTCTTTTTTCTTGGAGGTTCATCAATTTGGATTAACTTTTTTTTCTTTTTTGACTGACAAATATTTATTTGTAGAAAATTCGCCTTTTTAGTTAAAAAATTAATAATTTCAAATGACAATTTATCTTTTTGGTTGAAAATTGGACTATTTTGTTTAAAAATTAGTTTTTTGTTGTGTAAAATGAAACTTTAACTTTTCCATTTTTAGTTGTAAATTCAGCCATGTGGTTAAAAGTTTATCATTTTTACTCAAAATTTTAACTATTTTGTTGAAATTTTATTATTGAGGATTCGTCATTTTAGTCGAAAATTCATCTCTGGGGTTAAAAATTTCTATATTATCTAGAAACTTTTCTTTTTTGGTTAAAAAATAATTTTTAAAAATAAAAATTTAACTTTCACGGCTGAAGATTCGTGATTTTAGTTGAAAAATAATGTATTTTATTTAAAATTGGTCATTTTTGGTAGAAAATTGACCTTGCTGGTTAAAAATTTATCTTTTCTGGTTGCAAATATTATGGTTTGGTTAAAGTGGAATCTTTTGTTGAAAATTCATTTTTTTGGTTGATGATTTATTATTTTAGTTAAAAATTCACCTTTTCAGTTAAATGTTGAACTATACTTTGTGGAAACTTCGCTTTTGTTTTTTAAATTCATCTTTTTTGGTAATTTAATTTTTGTCGGTTAAAAATTAACTATTTGGTTCAGAATTAAACTATTTATTAAAGAATTGAACTGTTTTCTTGAAAATGTAATTATTTTGTTGAAAAACCGTTTTTCTCGGCTTATGTATCAATTATTACATTTGTCTACTAAGAAATCCATCGTTAAACCATTTGGTCGTACATGCAACTGTTTAATTGCAAATTCATTTTTTTGTTTAAAATTCCATAAAAATGCAACTGTTTTTGGTTTAAGTTTGATCTTTTTTGTTTGAAAATTCGATCATTTTGTTCAAAAATTCATCTTTGTAGGTTGAAAACTGAACAATTTGGTTATAAATGTAACTATTTTGTTAAAATGTCATCTTTTTGTTAAAAATTACACTGTCTTCTAAAAAAAAAAAATTTTTTCTTTTGAAAATTCAGCTATTTGGTTGAAAATATAACTGGTACTGATTGAAGTTCAATCTTTTTTATTTGAAAATTTGACTATTTGTTTAAAAATTCATCTTTGTATGTAGAAAATTCAAGCATGTCCTTAAAATTCCAGCATTTTGATAATAATTTAATTCTTTTGTTGAAAATTCAAATATTTTGTTAAAAAGTAATCTTTTCTGGTTGAAAATTGAACGCTTTGTTGAACATTCGTCCTTTTGGATTGAAGTCATCTTTTCTTGTTGAAATACATAAATAAATTTGAGATTTTTTAATTTTGAACGAAAATTTTATTGTTTTATTACGTATATTATAATACTTATTTTATAATAATCGTCAGGAAAAATTAATCTTCGGTCAGGAAAAAAGGGGATTTTGAAATGAATTTTTCGGGTCAACCAGGAAATGTTTCCTGTCGATTTTCGTCTAACGTTATTACGCATGGCTGAAACAAAGAGTAAAGTCGATACAACTTTGATGCGCCTTTATTTAAAGTTGTATCGACAAGAATGGCATACCAAATTACCAAAGTTATTTGCATGACGCAGGGCTGGTTCGAAACTTGGAAGTTTTATCTGCATCATATCGTTCTTCCTCTTTCGCGAAGTGACGTGCATCCGATATTGTCAAACTTCAATTGAGGTTCAAACCTCTTTCATTTTCTCCTATTACTAATACAAAAGTACTTTTTCCATAAATTTCTTTCATCCATCTGAGTCAAATAAATATACCTTATTATATTTCATACAGTGATTGAAAGTATCAGTATTGTCAGTATCTAGGGATCATAGTCCGTCCCCTTTTTTTACCTACTCTCCTTTTTTCCACTTTTCCCATTTTTTGGACTTAAATTTAAAAAATATACCTTTTCATACAAAGCCTCGATTTATTTTTTAATTTATAATGTTTGAACATTTTTTGATCAATGTTTTGTCTGCTTATCGATATAAACAAACAATTTTTATTGAATAATGGAGAATATTTCATGCTGTTCCGATGAGCCTATATGGGAATGAATTTTTCCTCTGACCCAGCTTGGGCGAATCGAATGTGCCAGTTTGTGTGAGTACAAGGAATTACGCTGTCCCGAATAGGTCGGAAAAATGTCTCTTATATTGTAAAACTATGGCTATTGTCATTAACTTTTAGATTGCCACGGATTTACCTATAGTATCTGAGCATTCGCCCAAACTGTCACTCGCCCAAACTGCCACTCGCCCAAACTGGGACATTTATCTTAATTCATAAACAGAAATTTAAGGCATTAGAAAACAAGACGATTTGAATGCAGGTAATAAGATTAAATTTAAATTGAAACGCTTCAATTTCTTAATATTTCAAATAAAAATATTTCATTTTCAACAAAATAGTCATATTTTCAACTAAAGAGATAAATTTATAACTAAAAAGATGAATCTTTACCCACAGATGTTTAAAGAAAAATATGATCGTTGACGTTTCAACCAAAAAAAGTTTGAATTTTAAATCACGATTAGTTGAATTGAACTAAAAAAGACGAATTTTCTGCAAGGTAGTTTAATTTTCCACACGAAAATGTAAATTTTTAACTACGTAGTTAAATTTTCTATCAAACTGTTGAATTTTCAAGCTAGAAATACAAATTTTCTATAAAACAAATAAATTTGCAACCTGAATATATGAATTGAAAAAAAGTTTATTTTCAACCAAATATTGGAATTTTCTATCAAAATAGTTAAATTTCCAAGCCGATTTGCTTGAAAATTTAAGAAAAGACGAATTTTCAACTAAATAGTTGAATTTTCTATCAAATTGATAAATTTTCAAGACAAAAATATAAATCTTATATAAAAGAATTAAATTTTTAACCCGAAAATATTAATTTTTGACAGAATTTTTAACTACATAGTTAAGTTTCCTATCAGATTGTTGATTTTTGAAGCCAAAAATAAAAGTGTTCTATAAAACAAGTAAACTTACAACCCTAATATATGAATTTCAATAAAAAAGTTAATTTTCAACCAAATATTGGAATTTTCTACCAAAATAGTTGAATTTTCAACCCAAAAATGTTAGTTTCCAACAAGAAAAAGTTAATTTTAAACTAAATATTTCAATTTTCAACCAAATTTTCTAAGTTTCAAGCCCAAAAGACATTTTTTTTTTGTAGAAAACAGTTTAATCTCTAACCCGAAAATGTGAATTTTCAACGAAAAATGTGAAATTTCTATCAAATTTGTTAATTTTCATGTTAAAAAGGCGAATTTTCTACAAAACAGGTCAATTTTCAACACGAAAATATAAATTTTCTATCAAATTGTGGAATTTTTAAGTTAAGAAGATGAGTTTTCAACAAAGCGAAAAATTTAATAGTTTTTATTTTAACTAAAAAAGATGAAATTTTGACCCAAAAAATGTAATAGTTGATATTTCAATCAAAAGAGATTTTAATTGAAAATTCAATCAATTGAGTTCGCACTTAAGTGGAAAAACAAGAAAAATAGTTTATATTTTAACAAAAAAAAATTCATTTTTGAATCAAACATAATTGAATCTATACAGAAAAGTCGAATTTTTAAGAAAACAGATGATTTATCAACTCGGAAGTACGAATTTTCAACAAAAAAGTAAATTTTTAGTGAAATAGTTGAATTTCCGACCAAAAGAATGACTTTTTAACAGAAGTGTTGATTTCACAACAAAATAATTAAATTTTCTACAAAAAAAAAGAATTGTTTACCAAAACTATAGTAGCAAAGTTTTAAAACAAAAAGAATTAACTTAATACAGAAACCATCTTAATACGTAAAAAAATATTTTATATGAAATACGTGAAACAGCGAATTAGAGAAAAGTATGTTAGTTGTGATTGCAGAAAAAAATTTGCGAAATCGAAAATAAGATGCAAAAAGGTAGCGCATATTAGGACCCTATAATATTTGAAGTAATTGTTATCTTAATAATTTTGTTATTTTATTGAATAATAATTTTTTTTATTTCTGTTTTAAAAAGGTGTTGAACATCTGAGAGCTTTGAACTGATAAAAATCCATCTTAAACAAATTTAAACGTCTAAAGATACAAAACCAGAAAAAGTAGGTATTAAAAAGTCATTTTTGTGCTTTTTAAATTATTTTGTTCGAGTACCAAAAAGAATACACTAAAAAAAATTTAGTAAAATGAGATATAAAAGTCTACCTACTAATAAAACTACATAAAAGAAATTTCTTCTTCATTTCTGTTTATCTATTTTACAATATTTGATCTTCTGGAATGTTTTGTTGATGTATTTTAGCTGTAGAAATTGCTGATGTGTTCAACAGATTTTTCAAAGCTTCAGTAATAAATAAAATCCTCGTATAATTCCTTTTTTTTTTACTTAAAACTGAACTACTGAACCGCTGTGATGCCCATAGTATCACTCTTCTCCATTATGAATAGTGATACCTCATTATAGTTATAATAAGAGAATTTCATGGAAAATATTCCACTCGAAGCTGGCTCAGAAATATATTTTCAAACAGATAATATGAAATTTACATTTTGTAACCATGTACAGAATACGCTTCATTCAGTTTCATCTTTGGCTTTGAATAGGCGAGATCTTGTGGAATCTTAGAATCCTTGAAATTTCTTTCTATAGTAGAGCTTCTGCCTTAGAATTTGCAGTGATCTAGGTTGCGAATCGAGTCGATGGAGATAATTTGGATGGAAAGAAATCCAAAGAAAGTGTGGTTTTCTGGTGGAAGAGACGATGAGCGACTGATTCTTTTCTCTTTCAAGTATTCCGGTATCGTTTCAGCAGTAACGTCCTTATCTCATTCCTTCCTTCCTTCTTCTTCCTTTTTTTATTTTTTTCCTTTTCCGTCCTTTTTTCCGCACGTCCAAGTAAAAGCGCTTTGGAAAATTCTCGTTTGAAAGACGGATTCTGTTATCGACTGCTATACAAGCCCTGAAGTTTAATCGGTTGATACGAAAAGCAAGCCGCTGCCCAATGTCCGCCTTCCCATTCTTATTTCCTTTATTCTTTTGTGTTGCAGAGGCTGCAGTGGTCCAGCAGCCGCGCCCATCGAGAACTATGCTACTTGAAAGGAAGGAGCGACGACGAGTGCCAAAATTATGTGAGGGTCTTTGGCAGACAAGGCCCAGATCGCTTTTTAACTTGCGGAACGAACGCATACAAGCCCCTCTGCAAACAATTTACAATTAAGGTAAGAATCTTTATTTTTTAGAGAAAAAAGTATTCGCAGGCCTCTCCCTTTTTCCGGTCAATGTTTGCAATTCTAAGAACTGCATCTGACAATAGCCCATTACAGAGCAAAGTACAGGGTGCACAATCTTTCTCCTACCCCCCTGCCTTTGGTCGTATTATTAGGTCTACAAATTAATCGGCTCCTTCACTTTGATGTCTTGTAACTCTTTGTCAAACTAATTTTTTACGTCTAAGGGACGAACCTTTAACTTCAAAACACAATCTAACAGGTGGCGGCCCTGCGGGCTTAACCTCAAAAATCATTCGTAAATACAATGGTGTCCGACAAGGAAGATTTGAGATACTGCATTCTTTTTGCATTCCAATTCAAAAATCACCATTGTAAAATCTCTGGAACTACTTTTTACACGTTCTATGTGTCACCACACCTTCTCATTTGGATGACCAAATCATTTTAGTCGCCTCAGCTGCATTTTTTTCAATTGGAATGAAAAAAGAATGCAATTTTTCAAATATTTGTTATCGGGAACAATTGTATTCACTAATGATTTTTGAGATTAAGTCCGCAGGGCCGCCGCATATTATAATGTGTTTGAGAGCTTTAAGTTCGCCCTTGAAAACTACCTTAGGGTGGGAAAAATTTAAGTTTGACCATAAGTTGCAAGACAACAAAGTAAAGGCACCGAATTAATTTGTAAACCTAATACATCTACAAAATGATTCAATTCAAATTTAGAATATGCTACCGCGAGTGGTGGAAGGTTTTTTTTAACTTCCACTCTTGCAGAATTATCTATTATAAGTAATTTAATTTTTTATTTCATTAATTTCAAACTAAACTGTTTAGGATTTAAATATAACTCTAAATGTAAAATATTTTTTTCGATGAATCTATATAAATTAAATATTTTTGAAATTAACCACAATAAAGTAGGGTGGTCTGTCTGTCACATTAAAGATTCTTTAGTTTAAATTGAATAACAATTGTCATTATGTTGGACATATTATAACAATTAGTTTTCGATTAGAACAAAATTCAAACAAGAATTACAATTTTTATACCTGATCTTAATGGCATTTTTATTTTGAAAACAAATTTAATAAGTTCTAGAATTCAAGCAATTTCCAAAAAAAAAAAAAAAAACAACCTATTTCACTTACTTTTTCTTTAATTATGACACCTAAGTTTTTCTTTGAAACCAAAATAAAACCTAAAATCATCCTTTTTCATTTTGATCTATGATCAAAGAAATATTACTATTTCAATTTTAACAATATGTGAATATAATATTTACGGAAATAGTGAAGATATCCAGATACGTAAAAAATATTCAAGAGTTTTCAAAGTTTCAAGATACTTGAAATGATTTTAAAGGATTTGAAGTATTTTTAGGTATTTTGAAAGATTCCAAGGAATTTTTAGTTGATTTCAGTAATTTAACCTGATTTCAGTAATTTGAAGGCATATCAAAGGATTTGAAATATTTTAGGGTATTTGAAAAAATTCCAACTCATTTTCGAGAGACTTAAAGCATTTCAAGAGATTTCCAAGGATTTTAATAATTTGAAAGGGTTTTTAATAATTTTTTAAAATTCTAAGTGATTTTATAAGATTTCCGAGTATTTTAATGATTTTAGAGTACTTTTTAAAATTCCAAGGAATTTCTAAAGATTTAAAAAGTTTTAAAAAATTTTGAAAATTTCAAAGGATTTGAAATATTTTAGTGTGTTTTAAAAGATTATAAGGCCTTTTCAAAAGATTTAGCTAATTTCAAAGGACTTCTAAGGATTTTAACGATTTTAAGGGATTAAAAATTTTTGTAATGCTGTTGTACAGAATTTTTAAAAATTTTGGAAGTTATGGAAAGATTTTGAAGGATTTGAAATATTTTAAGATATTTTTAATAGGACTCAATAATTTAAAGTGCTTTCAAAGGGTTTTTAAGATTTTAGGGTATTGAAAAAAAATCCATGATATTTGTAAGAGATTTCATAAGATTTTAAAGGATTTGAATAAAATAATTTTAGGGAATTTCATAAGATTTCAAGAATTTTTTAATTGTTTTAAATAATTTGAAGGGATTTTAAATATTTTATTCACAAGAATTGGGGTGTTTTGCAAGATTAAAATATTTTCAAATATTTTAAGGTAACCAAATATATTAAAGAATTTTTAATATTATAGGATATTTCCAAAGATTTCAAGGAATTTCCAATCAATTTCAGTAATTTGAAGGGATTTCAAAAGATTTGAAATATTTTGGGGTAGGAAGTCATTTTCCAGAGATTTAAACCATTTCAAGGGATTTCTAAAGTTTTTGATAATTTTAAGGGTCTTAAAAAAATTTCATTCGGTTTCTAAGAATTTTTAAAGATTTCAAGTGATTTTATAAGATTCCGAGAAATTTTTAATTGATTTTAATGATTTGATGGGATTTCGAATATTTTATTCACAAGAATTGAGTGATTTCGCAGGAATAAAAAATTGTCGGATATTTCAAGGTAGCCAAGTATTTTGAAATATTTACATTTTTTTATAAGATTTTAGGATATTTTCAAAGATTCCATGGAATTTTCAGTCGATTTCTAAGAAATTTAAAGAGTTTACGGTGTTTAAAAAATTGCAAGGCATTTTTAAGAGCTCTAAAATATTTCAAAGGATTTCAAATGATTTTGAAGGATTTGATATAGTTAAGGGCATTTTAAGTAGATTTCAATAATTTGAAATGATTCCAAAGGATTTGGAAGATTTTAGGGTATTTCAAAACATTTCAAGGAATTTTCAAGGGATTGAAAAGATTGCAAAGGATTTAAAATTATTTAGGGAATTTAAAAAGATTTCAAGGAGTTTTTAATTGATTTTAATAATGTGAAGGGATATAAAAAATTTCAGGTTATTTTTAAATATTCCAATGCGTTTAAAAAAAATGACAAAATTGCAACGC
This sequence comes from Amphibolips quercusostensackenii, assembly GCA_032357855.1. Taxonomy (NCBI): domain Eukaryota; kingdom Metazoa; phylum Arthropoda; class Insecta; order Hymenoptera; family Cynipidae; genus Amphibolips; species Amphibolips quercusostensackenii. Next base: position 37,317,628 of record JAUELO010000179.1, on the reverse strand, counting down.
ATTTCCAAGGATTATAATGATTTTCAGGTATGTGAAACCATTTTCATGTGTTTGTAAAGAATTTTCTAGAATTTCGGAAGATATGGAACGATTTGACAGGACGTATATAGTTTTAAGATATTAAAAAAGAATTCAATGGATTTATAGGATTTTCAAGGATTTCAATAATTTTAAGGGATTTTAAAAGCTCTTCTCCGGGTATTTTAATAAATTTTCCAAAATTTCAGGAAATATAATTAAATTTCATAGAATTTTATGGCATTTTATAAAATTTTAATGGGTTTCAAATAATTTATTCACAAGAAGTGAGGGATTTCGTAGGATTTTAAAGATCTGAAGAACATTTTCAAATACTTTTTGCAATTAATTAAAATTAATTTGGAATTAATCCTGAATTCTTATTAATTTATCGTGAATTTTGAAAAATTCTTTTGAATTCTTTAGATTCTCTTGCTTTTTCTAATTCACCTGATTTTTAAAAAAATTCTTTTCAATTCAATGGATTTTTTCAGTTTTTTTATTCATCTTTTAAATACAACTTGAATTGTTTTGAAGTCTTTCGAATCGAATTGTCACATTTTAAAATCACATCACTTAGTTATAGTCAATTTTTTTTTGATTCCATTTATAAAAAATTATATATTTTTCTTTTTAAAATATTGATGGGCAGGGAAAATGAAAAAATAGTCATAAAAAAGTCAAGAAATTTTCAAAATGAAGTTTTGGATCACCCTGTAAAAATATTAAATATAATGCAATATTATTTATTTGTATTCAAGAAATCAAGATTGAACGTTTAGAAGGTGAACTTCTCTTTTGAAAGTTATATTTATCAATTTATAACTATAGCAGTTTGAAACCATACAAACTTTGCAGCTCTTGTTAGTTATAATCTTGGAAAACTAATTTCACAAAGATCGTGTTGAAATTTTCATAAAACGAGTCTCTTGAGTTGAAAATTATATATACGTGTATGTCATATATACATAAATAAAATTTTCATTAATGAATATGTGACTATGCAATTAAATTTCACGTAGGTTGTTTTGGCTTAAAAATAGTATCTGCATATATTTTTAATGTAAAGCAATTATTTAGCCATGACTGTAGGACTGTAGGTGAATGCGATAAAACAATACAGATAATGTACATAGGTGAGAGTATGATAATTTGTGTTACGCAGTCACGCAACGTATGTGCGCAGTGCACACAGTGCATAGATAAACTTCATTTGATTTTAACTCTGAAAGTAATTACACAAATGGAAGTGCGCAACAGGACAAAATTGCAGAGAGAAAATTGATAAAACTCAATACGTAATTGCAATAGTTGCTTTGACTCTTTTTTTCGGTATCCGCAGATTGACAAATTCAAATAAAGTAAATTACTGGAAATTCTGATCGAATACAGAAAAGTTTTATTAAATAAAAACTCAAATGAATTTGCAAATAACATTGCTATTCCTTAATCATTTTAATTATTCTGTGCATCAAATAATCTATTTTTTGAGATATAGTACTATACACTGAAATATTGAAAATTTACGTTGTAAAAGAAAAAATGTACAGAAAACAATTAAATTTGCATGACAACGGCGTTAATTTTACTCTTATACTTTTCTTGGTAGGTCTAGGTTTCGCTACCGTACAGCACAGTGGGTGCGAGTACAAAATTATATATTGCAATTGACAGCTAAAAAATGGAAT
>JAUELO010000179.1:37126509-37140680 GCA_032357855.1 Amphibolips quercusostensackenii | reverse complement strand
ATTTATCTCTTGTTACACTTTTAACATAGAATCTTTTATAAACAGAAACAAACAATTTCAGATAAAACTTCAAAATTTCAAATTATTCATATATTTCAACCAAAAAATATTACTTTTCGACCATAGAAGAGAAATTTAAATCCAAAAGGACCAGAATAAAAAAAATGTAGGTAAATGATTATTTCAAGGAAAAAATATTTTTTAATACAAAATAAAAATTTCGAATTACTATTTTTTTATTTTCTTTTAAGGTTATATAAATATAATGTTCCAAGGTTTTTCGAGAGAATTCAAAAAGAGTTTAGAAGATTTCAGATAGGTCGAAAAATGTATCAACGTTTTATTTCAAAATTTTCAAAAATCTACACATTGTTTTAAGTTTCTTGAAATATCATTTTAACCGATTCGAATTTTTCTAAAAATTTCGAAAAAATGGTGAGAAATAAAAAAAAGTTGCCTTTAAATTTTCCAGATTTTTTTTTGATAATTTTGGAAATCTTGTTCCTAAGGTTCTTAGGAAAACTCAAACAAACGAAAAATTAAAAGATTTCAGATATGTCGAAAAAGTATATTTTTTTATTTTTGATGATTTTGCAAAATTTTAGAAAAAAATCGATTTAGTTTAAAAAAAATTAGGAATTTTTAACGTTTAGAGAATAAATAGCTTTCAAACTGACTCAAACTGTTCCTAAAATTTTGAAAAATCTTTCCAAATTATAAAAACTGCCATTTAATCTTCCAGATAATTTCGACATTTGTAGACATCTTGTAAAAAGTTTTATATATTTTTAAATTTTCTTTAAAAATTCATTTTTCAAAGTGAAAGTCATCCAAAATTTTCCTAGGAATAGCAAGAAAAGTTTACTTTTTTTGAGGTTTTCGGAAAGCTTTTTAAATTACCCATTATTTTTGAAACAATCTCCAAAACTTTCAAACCTTTCAAAGGTATTTTAAAATTATTCGAATTTTTAAAAAAATTTTCTTAAAATTATGAAAAGTTAAAAAAATTTGTTCAAAACTTGCAGATTCTTTTATGACAATTTTGGACATATTTTGAAATATTTAAAAATGTGTTTAAATATTCTCTTAAAATAGTGGAATCTCTCGAAATCCTTAATGAGCTTCAAATTTTAAAATAATTTTGTATATTTTAAAAAGTTTCAAATGGCTCTTAAACTTATTTGAATTTTGGTATAAAAATTTGTCGTCTTGCTAATTAACAAATTTTGCATTAAAATCGTCCACATTCTTTTTCGGAATTTCAGGAAATAATTTTAAATGTTTTTAAATCTTTGTCAATTTTCTCTTAAAATTTATTTTGTTTTAAATAAAAAATCATTTAAAATCTTTCAAGGAATTTGAAGCTATTTATAATATATAATAATATATTATAATAAATATATTTTTGTATTATCTTAAAACCTTTTGAAATTCTTTAGAAGCTTCTTTATTTTCGAATTCTTAAAAAATCTACACATTACATTTTGTGTATCAAAGTGCTACATTTTTCCATGTAACTCTAACTAAATGTAACTTTTTATTTATAATATTTATCTTCTAAACTTCTAAGCGTCCAAAGCATTTTTCAAAGTGACTCAATTTCTTTTTCTAAAATTTTGAAAACCCCTGAAGAATAAAAAATTATACTTTTTCGACATATATGAAATCTTCGAATTTTTTTTTAGTTTTCCAAAGAACATTAGGAAATCTAGAAAATTCAAAGGCAATTTTTTTTTATTTTGCAGACTTTTTTTGAAATTTTTGTAAAACCTTGAATGATTTAAATTGATATTTAGAATTTTTTAAAGTTGCAAAAATAATAAGAAATTTTTTAAAACTCAAAACAAAATGTAGATTTTTGAAGATTTCGGAATAAAATGTTGAAGATACATCTGAAATCTTCAAAAATCTTTTTGAATTTTCTCGAGAAACCTCGGAAAATTATATTTATATAACCTTAAAATAAATAAACAAAGAAAAAATAGTAATTCGTAATTTTTATATTGTATTAAAAATTATTTCTCCTTCAAATAATAATTTACCTATATTTTTGTATTCTAGAATCAAAAATCTTTTTTGGTAACAAATTCAACAATTTTGTTGAAAATTTGTCTTTTTGCTTTGAAAATTAATCTCTTTTAGCAGAATTTTCATCTTTAAAATGGCGTCATGCTCTTTTTATAATTGCACAAGTAGCAACAACGCGCTACGCGCGCGCATACCTGTTTTTAATCGTTGCGAATAAGATAATTTTGTGGATAAACAATAACATATTTGCGAAATCAAAAACTTAAATCAGAAACTTAAATAAAATAAATTGTAAAAAACATTGAAATTTGTATTTCAAAGTGTTAAAGACATTTATTCCATTGATAATTATTATTAAATTATTGAATAAATCATTTAGATAACATAAATGATATTTCAACTAAAAAATATTTCAATTTAAAATAAAAAATAGTTGAATAAATGCCAAAAGTACAAATTTTTAACAAAACAGCTGAATGCTTAACAAAAAAAAAGAATAATTTTTACCAGTTGCATTTTTAACAAAAAAAGAAGACAAATTTTCTACAAAACAGTTCAAATTTTTAACACAAAAATGTAAATTTTTAACAAAATAAATTGATTTTCTACAAAAAAAAAACAACGAATTTTCAAATAAATAGTGACATTGCCAACCAGAGATACATTTTTAACTAAAATGATGAATCTTTTATAAAAAAATGAATTTTTAACAAACAAGTTGAATCCTCGACCAAAAAATATTAATTTTTAATCAGTTTCATTTTAAACCGGAAAAGACGAATTTTCAGAAAAATAGTTTAATTTTTAACCAAAAAAAAGTTTTTCAGTCAAGAAACAAAAAAATCTTATCCAAATCATAATTTGGTAGGATAAAAGGTTTTTAATGCAAAATAAAAATGTCGAATGAATATTTGTTTTTTAGGTTTATTTGTTTTTAAGGTTATCGAAATATTATTTTCGTAACATTCTTAAGAAAACTAAAAAATTTTTTAGAAGATTTCAGATACGTCGAAAAAGTATCATTTTCTTATTTTACAGGATTTCGCAAAATTTTAGAAAAAATTTTAGTCAGTTTAAAAGATATTTAGGACTTAAATTATTCCTAAAATTTTGAAAAATCTTTGAAAATTAAAAATATCACCCTTAGATGTTCCAATTTTTTTTGACATTTGTAGAAATCTTTTGAAATGTTTAAAAACCTTTTTAAATTTTCTTCAAGAATTAATTTTTTAAAATAACAAGACATTAAAAATTTTCCCACGAATCGCAAGAAAAGTTTTTTGTTTTCTTCAAGCCTTTCTAACTTCTTGAAAAACATCGAAAATTTATTCAAAATCTCTAAAAATTTACCTTTTTGCTTTGAATTTTTGTAAATTTAAAGAAATTATTTTTTAATCATTTCCAAAATATTTATACCTTCTAAATATAAATAGATTGTGAAAAATGGCCTTGAAATCTTTCACATTCTGTTTTGAAAAGTTTGAAAATCTTTTGAAATGTTTTAAAGACTTTTTGAATATTCTCTAAAAATTAATTTTTGAAAATAAAAAAACAGTTTGAATTCTCCCATGAATTTTAAGAAATTTTTTTTATCGTAAAACCTTTCAAAATCTTTAAGATTCAAAATTTTTATTTCAAAATAAAATCTTAAAATTACTACAATTTATGATGAAACTGTCTAATCTTGCTAACTGACCATTTTCGCTTTCAAATCGTTCGCTTTCTTTTTAGAAATGTTACGCAATAATTTAAAATGTTTTCAAATCTTTGTCAATTTTCTCTTAAAATTTATTTAAAAAAATAAATGAACAGTTTAAATTTTTCCAGGAATTTTAAGAAATTTTTTCATTATCGTGAAACCTTTCAAAATCTTTAAGAAGTTTCAAAATTATTATTTCCAAATATTACAAAACGTAAGTTTTTTTTACCTTTTTGAAATGTTTTCAAGTTTTTAATTAATTTTGAATCTTTTTAAAACTTCTAAATGTCTCTTAAAATTGGTCGAATGTTTTATAAAACTTTGTAATCTTTCTAATTGATAAATTGTGCTTTAAAGTCGCCCATCTTATTTTTCAAAATTTTAGGAAATAATTAAAAATATTTGTCAAGTTTTTTAAAATTTTTTCTTCTAAATAAAAAATCAGTTTAAATATCCTCAGGAATTTTAAGAAATTTGTTCATTGTCATGAAACTTTTAAAAATCTTTAAGAAGCTTTAAATTTTTTATTTCCAAATATTAGAAAATGTACCTTTCTTAACTTCTTTTAAATGTTTTTAAGTTTTTAATTAATTGTCATTATATTGAAAACTTCTAAATATCTTTAATCTTGACCGATTTTTTCATAAAACTTTTTAATCTTGCTAATTGAAAATTTTGGCTTTGAAATCGTCCGTATTCTTCTTTGAAATTTTGGGGAATAATTAAAAATGTTTTGAAATATTTGTCAATTCTTTCTTAAAACCTATTTTTCTAAATAAAAAATCAGTTTAAATGTTTTCGAACTTCTTAGAAAGTTTCCGCTTTTTTTCAAAATCTTCAAAAATTTACATTTTGTTCTGAATTTTTGTGAATCTTTTTAAATTTCAAATAATTTTTTAATCATTTATAAAACATTTAAACCTTTCGAATATCTTTTAAAATGATTTGAATTGTATTTTTTTTTAATTCTTAAAAATAAATGCCTACGAATCTTCCAGATTCTGTTTTGGCAATTTTAGAAATCTTTTGAAATGTTTTTAAGTCTTTTGAAATATTCTCTTAAAATTAATTTTTCCAAATGAAAAATCAGTTTGAAGTATCCCATGAATTTTTAGAAATATTTTCATTCTCTTGAAATATTTTAATTATTATACTTAAATATATTATTTAGATAACCTTACATTTCTCATAAAGCTTAAGTTTGCAAACTTTTTATTTTAAACGGGAAAAAGGGACGACAGCTTCATCCAATCAAAAATACGGATTTCCCGACAAGAATAGTTTCAAATTGTTTCGAATAATTTCGAAATGGTTTCGAGAAATAATCGAAAACGTCGCCATGCTCTTTTTAATAATTAGAAAAGTATCAAATGCGCGCTACGTGCACACATGCATGTTTTTAGAAATCTGAAGAGATTTTTAATTTTGTTTAACTAATATTTATGAATGTCTGAATTGTTCTAAATTGTTTAAATGTATAATTTATTTGTCCGTTTCGAAAATTTGAAATAGTTTAACCAGTAACTGGAATTTTCGAAAAATTAAAATATTAAAATAAGTTAAAAACCTTTTCATTTTAAAAGTTGCAAAGAAACTTCTTAATTTTTTTTATTTTTTTCAGACTCTGAAAATTATTATTAAAATTTGTTGAGCTGAAACTTTCTAGTTTTTAAAAATCTATAAAAAATCAATTAATTTTATGAAAAACATATTTTTCATAATAAATCGAATGTAACAAACTTTTTAGCGTTTTCAACAATTGGTACTTTAGACCTTTGTTCCATTGAATATTATCACTAAATTATGAATATATTACTTAGATAACATAAATGATAAAATTTAACCAAAAATGATTGTAATTTTAAATTAAAAAAAAAAGTTGAATTCATGCTAAAAAATACCAATTTTTTACAAAATAGCAGTCCTCAACCAAAAAACAATTTTTTCAAAAAGAGACAAATTTTCTATAAAACAGTTTAATTTCTCAATATGAAAATATGAATTTTGAAATAAATTATTAATTTTTTCCCAGAAAAGACGAATCTTTAAAAAAATATTGACATTGTCAACAAAGACATGATTTTTCAACTAAAATTATGAACCTTGAATGAAAAATTATACATTTTTAATAAAGTAGTTGAATCCTCCACCAAAAAAAAATTAATTTTCAATCAGTTGCGTTTTTAACTCAAAAAGACAAATTTTCAACAAAATAGTAAAATTCTCAAACAAAACAGATAAAATTTCAAACCAGCAAGATGAATTTTCATCGAAATGTATGTAGTTAAATTTTTAACAAAAAAAAAAGTTTTTCAGACAAGAAAGAAAAAAAAATTTCACCTGAATTATAACTTGAGGGGATAAATGGTTGGTTTTGTATACAAAATAAAAATTTCAAATAAATATTTCTTTTCAGGGTTATTTTTTCATTTGTTGTTAAGTTTGTAGAAATATCATTTTAGTAAAATTCTTGAGAAAATTAAAAAAGAGTTTTGAAGATTTCAGATATTTTAAAAAAGTATACTTTTTTATTTTACAAGATTTTTCAAAATTTTAAGAAGATTTCGAGTCAGTTTAAAAGATATGCACGACTTTTAGAAGTTTTTATAATAAAAATATTTAGACTAACTCAAGTTATTCCTAAAGTTTGGAAAAATCTTTGAACATTGAAAAAATTTCCCTTAAGTCTTCAAAATTTGTGCGACATTTATAGAAATCTTTTCAAATGCTTTAAAACATTTTAAAATTATCTTTATAAATTAATTTTTCAAAATAAAAAACACTAAAAGTTTTTCCAGAAATCTCAAGAAAAGTTTTTCATTTTCTTGAAGCCTTTCAAACTTCTTAAAAAACTTTAAAAAATTTTTCGAAATCTTCAAAAATTTACATTTTGTTTTGAATTTTCGTAAATCTTTTCAAATTTAAAGTTATTTTTTAATCATTTTCAAAACATTTTAAGTGTCTAAATATCTATTAAAGTTATTTAAATTTTTCCACATTTTCTTTCAAATTCTGAAAAATGAAAAAATGCCTTCAAATCTTCCAGACTATGTTTTGATAATTTTAGAAATCATTTGAAATGTTTAGAAATCTTTGCCAATTTTCTCTTAAAATTAATTTTTAAAACAAAAAATCAGTTTAAATTATCCCATGAATTTTAAGAAATATTTTTTATTATCGTGCAACCTTTCAAAATGATTCAGATTCCAAATTTTTATCAACAAATATTGATGTAATACATAAATGTTATTTCAACCAGAAAATATTTAATTTAAAAATAATAAAACAGTTGAATTTATCCCAAAAAAGAGAAATTTTCAATAAAATAGCTGAATCATAAACTAAATTCATTTTTACCAGTTGCATTTTTAAACAAAGAAGATGACATTTTTTCCATAAGAGACAAAATTTCTACAAAACAGTTCAAATTTGTAATAAAAAAAAATAGCATTTGGAATAAAATAGAAAAATTTGCTACCAAGAATATTTACTTCCTACCAAAAACACAGATCTTCAAGGAAATAGTTACATTGCTAACCGAAGGGATAAGTTTTTAACTGAAATGATAAATCTCTAATAAAAAAAAAGATTATATTTCAACCAGTTGCATTTTTAACCAACAAAAACGAATTCAAAAACATTTTGTTACTTTCAAAATCTTTAAGCTTCAAACATTTTATTTGTAAATATTCAAAAACGTATATTTTTAAAAACTTGTTTGAAATTTTTTTAACTTGTAACATAATTCTGAATCTTTCTAAAACTTTTAAATGACTCTTAAACTTACTTAAATATTTCATAAAACTTTGTAATCTCGCTAATGAAACCATTTTGCTGTAAAATCCACATTCTTTTTCGAAATTTTAGGAAATAATTTTTAATGTTTTTAAATCTTTATCAATTTTCTCTCAAAATTTATTTTTCAGAATAAAAAGCTTAAAAAGCTTCTTTATTTTCGAAATCTTCAAAAATGTACACATAACATTTTGTATATCAAACTACTGGGTACCTTTGTTCCATTGATTATTATTATTAAATATATAATTTAGATAATCCTACAATTCTCATAACCCTGAAGTTTGCAGACTTTTTATTTTAAACGGGAAAAAGGAACGACAGCTTTATCCAATCATGAACGCGCGTTTCCCGGAAATAATAGTTTCAAATTGTTTCGAGCAATTTCGAGATGGTTTCGATAAATAATCGAAAATGTCTCCATGCGCTATTTAAGAAATGGATGAAAAAGGTTTTCAACTACTAAATCGCTGTGATCCCTGCAATTTGAAGAAACAGATAAAGGGTTTTTAATAACAAAATAACGTTTACAAGATCAATAACATTTATTCTAAAACATATACACCGAAAGGCCTACCTATAAATAAATTCTGGAATACTGTTGTTTACAATTTGTTCTTATTTCCCTTATAACACTTACGTATTTTAATATAATTACGAATTACTGTAAAAAAATAATTGCTCTAAAATACTTAATTAGTAGTCAATTAGAAATCGAATTGATAAAACAAGTGCATCAAAACAATGCTCGCATAAATCAGTTAAATCTGTGTATAAAATAAAACTAGCTAATGTAGCCAATATAATAATCTCATCACTTACACTTAATTTATTCGAATCGAATTTTCTGGATATTCATTCTGAGTCTCTGGAGTCATAAACACCTAGGAGAACACCATCTGTGACGATGTCCGGAAGTGTAGATGTCGTATCAGCCGTAATATATGGATCACAGTCAAAATGAAAGACTGGTCGATGTTGCAATAAATAACGTTGGGTAGGTTTCACTTCTGTCTCAATTGCTCTTTGCATTCTGAAATACAATCTTTTTATAATCGAACAACAATTTTTAATCAGTTACAGATAATTTAAACAACTGACAAAAATACCTTTTGTGATTTAATCCAGAAGATCGACTGTCAAGACCTAAGAAATTCAGGACTTGATTTTTCGTGTTTGAAAGTTTCAACATTTTCTGCATATACTGTTCCAGAGCTGCTCTTCTGTGTTCCAGCACTTTTGGATTCGAGTTGCGAACCCTCTTTGGTGGAAAAGGCGCGGTTTCAGATTCCTTTTTTAACTAAAGATTAAGTAAAATTAATCATTTCTTCTAGCGTTTACAATTTAAAAAATAATTCAGAATTTAGAAAATGATAATAATGGACAACTTTGAATAGAAGCAGTAAAACAAGGGCGGATCCAGAGTAAGGTGGTCCAAAAATGCGTTGGAAAATTTTTCCTTCGAATTTTCATGCATATAGCCCCCAAATTTGTTCTAATCTACAAAAAAATGTTTTTTGTTGAAACATATATAAATTTAGAGATTCCGCAAGCGCCATGAAGAAAAGAGGCGTTTTTGTACATTTTATTCAAAATCGCCAATACTAGGTGAATCAAGTTGAAACTCAACATTTCTCTTCACAATGAGCTATACTATATAAATGAATATTTACTTTTTAAATATGCCCCGGATAAGTATGTTTTACAGGATCCTAAAAAAGTCCCATAAGTGAAAAATTGGGTTTTGCGAGTTTCTGTCGCTAATTATGATTCTTTGTAGTTTTTAAAAAATACAAATTGTTTCTAATACATAAAATACTACTTTATACCGATAGTTAGATGTTTACATACATTGTTAAACAGGGTGTCCAGAGGTTCATAGGAACAATTGAAGGTCATTTCCAGGTTTTCCGGGTCAAGAAATCAAGTTTTTCCAGGTTTACTTTTTTGACATGAAATAATCAAATAACCGTTTGTTGTACGTGTAACAAAATAAGACATTTAATTTTTTGTTGGACAACAATTTCTAAAGACAGAAGAACCATAAATAAACGAATTCCTAATTTCTCGCGAACATAAGTCGTCTTCGTGAAATCTTGGGAATACTTTTTAATCTTTGTGAAGTCTTTGCAATCCTTAAAATCTTTGCAATCTTTGTGAAATATTTAAAATCATTTAAAATCTTTTTGAAGTCTCTCGAATTCTTGAAATCTTTTGAAACAGTTTGAAAATTTTTTTTAATCGTTTGAAATCATTCTAAAATCTTTAAAATTTCCGAAATTTTAGTGAAATCTTCAAAAATTTTTGTGAAATTTTTGAAATCATTGTGGAATCTTTAAAATCTTTGAAATCTTTTTGAAATCTTAAAAAATCTTTGGAATCTTTAAAACCTGCTGTATAACGCCTTTGAGAAGTCTTTGAAATCTTTGCAAAATCCTAAAAGCTTCTTGATGTCTATTAAGTCCTTGAAATTTTTTGAAACCCTTTGAAACTTTTCTAAAATCGTTTGAAATCATTGTAAAATCTTTAAAATCCTTTAAATCCTTGTGAAATCTTCAACAATCTTTCAAAGCTTTAAAATCTGATGTACAACGCCTTTGCGAAATCGTTTAAAATCTTTAAAATCTTCGAAACTTTTGTGACACTTTTTAAATTCTTTAAAAATATTCAAATGTTTTGTTATCTTTAAAATCTGATATACAACCCTTTTGTGAAATCTTCGTGAGATCTTTAAAAAATTTGTGAAATCTTTCAATTTCTTGAAATATTTTGAAATCTTTCGAAACTCATTTAAAATCTTAAAGCCCTTGAAATCTTTGTTAAATCTTTGATATCTGGTATACTCTATCCTTTTTGAAATCTTTGAAATTCTAAAAAGTGTTTGAAATCCTTATGAATTCTTCGAAATATTTGTGAAATCTTTTGTATTTTGTTTGAAATCACTGAAATGCTTTGAAATCTTTGAAATTTTTAAAATCTGTTGTACTGTACCCCTTTTCAAATCTTTGAAATCCTTTAAATATTTTGAAAGTTTTAAAATCTTTGTGAAATTGTTGTGACATCTTTTAAAGCTGGTGTGCATGCCTTTTTAAATCTTATAAATCCGTGGAATTTTTTTGAAATGTACAAAATCCTTTTGAATATTTAAAAATCTTTGAAATTTTTTGAAATCTTTTAAAATCTTTTGAAATCTTTAGAAAATGATATCTTAAAAAATAAGAAACTTTTCAGTAGCAAGATTTCTTCTAAACGAGATTTTTCTTTTATAATAGACCAAAAGATTTGAATTAGTCTTTGCATTTCAATAAAATAACTGTTTTACAAGCAAAAAAAGTCAAATTCAAGGTTCTCGTGAAAAAGTCAAGGAGATTTCTAGGTTTTCAAGGCTTAAAAAAAATTCAAGGAGAATTCCAGGTTTTCAAGGTCGCTGGACTTTTAGCAAACCTCTCGTAGAATAGAGTTAAGCAAGTCGCGGTTTTTCCGAATTTTTCAACTTATTTTCAACTTTTCAGTTAGATCGAGGAACAAATCCAATAAATTTAACATAATTGTTTTAACAATTTATTATTATTTATAATAATACTCTCTTAGAATAGTGCTAGAATGTTGCAGTTTTTTTTTTTTAATTTGACACTTTTTGTTCACTTTTCAATTCGAGTGAGATAATAGTTAATTCAGATTACCAAAAACAACTGTTTAAGCGATTACTGCAATATGATATATTCAATAATGCTAACAGGCATAATTGTTTAAACAATCTATTATTGTTCACAACTATCTTTTCTTAGAAATTGCTAGAAAGTTGCAATTTTTTTCTTAAATTTGATATTTTGCTTTGGCTTTTTAGTTATGAATAAATAATAAATAAACAGTAGAGAGAATCATTTTTCAATCAATTTCTTTTTGTTTGTGAATCTATTTTTCTGAAATAAACAGATATTTGAAATATTCTCTAAATTTACTATATGGATCATATTAAATGTAAATTTTCCTTGAAGTAGTTATTGAGGGCCTTTTTGTTTAAATTAATATTAATATTTATTATTTGTTCCTAACTAAAAAGTCAAAAAAACCTGAAAATTTCCGAAAAACCTGAAACTTTCTAGCATTATTATAATAGAAGATAGTTATAATCCATAATAAATTGTTTAAACAATAAAGTTTGTTAAGTTGTATTAATTATAATCTCACTAAATAAAAAGTGTACAAAAAGTTAAAATTTTCAACAAAAAATCGCAACTATCTACTAACATTAACATAGCCTCCGCTCCCTTTATAATTTACCTAAATATTAATTTTATACTTATTTGTTTGAACAATTAAATTTGTTAACTTGAATTAATTATTACCTCACTCTAATTGAAAAACGGACCAAAAGTGGAAAATTTTCACAAAAACTGCAGCTTTCTAGCATTAATCCAAGAGAAAATTATTATAAATAACAATTAATTGTTTAAACAATTATCTCTGTTAAACGTAATAGACTGTTTCCTCGATCTAACTGAAATGTTGAGAATAAGTCTAAAAATTTATGTAAACATCTAATTATAAGTAAAAAATAGTATTTTATGTATTTGAAATAATTTGTTTTTAAAAATCAGCAAAAAAAATCATAATTAGCGCCAAAAACTCGCAAAACCTGATTTTTTTCACTTATGGAATTTCTTCGGGACTCTATATGACAGACTTATAGGGGTTATATTTCAAAAATATTTATTCATTTGTATTCTACAGCTAAATGTAAAGTCTATGTTGAGTTTCAACTCTATTCATCTAATATTGACGATTATAAATAAAATTTACAAAAAAGTCTTTTTTCTTATGGAAAATACGTAGTTAACTTCATACGTCTTGCGGAACCTCTAAATATAATTTTTTTAAGCGCATTTTTTGTGTGGATTTGAAAAAAATTGAGTGCAATATACATAAAAATTCGAGGAAAAAAATTTGGACCACCTTAATCCAGAGAGGGTCGATTAGGGCATTTGCAAATTTATTTATTTATTTTAAGCAAAAAAAATGATTTTTCTACTATAGAAGATGATTTTTTAAACAAAATAATTGAATTTTCAAAAAATAATTGAATTTTCAACGAAATCATTGAATTTTCAACGAAATAATTGAATTTTTAACCTAAAAAGATGAATTCTCAACGAATTCTCAACTCAATTCTCAACTCAATGAATTCTCAAGTTGTAATTTCAAACAAAGAAGATGAAATTTCATTTTTTTAAATGAATTTTATAACCAAAAACACGAATTTTTAACAAATACAAATTTTTTAGTCATGAAAGAAAAACAAGTTCAACTAAATTTTCGAACCTTCAAGCTAAAAGACGATTTTTATGTGCAAAAAATTGAATTTTCAACCAGAATATAAATTTTCAGCAAAAAAAAAAAAAAATTTCAACAAAATAGTTAAATTTTCAACAACGTAGCATAACTTTGAATTTTCAATTTAAAAATATCATTTTTTAACAAAATGATTAAACTTTCAACCAAAGAGATGAAGTTTCAGCTTAAGAATATGAATCTTTAACAAAAAAATTATTTCTCGACAAAGTAGTTCAACGCAAATTTTCGAACAAAACAGCTGAATCCTCAAGCAAAGAAAATGAAATTTCAAAAGATTTTAGTTTGCATTTTCAACATCGAAATATGAGTTTCAAACAAGAAAAAAAGAGCAATATAAATATAAATACAAGGCAAATAAATTACTAACAAAAATATTATATCGGGGTTACAGACAAAACTTCATTTTATAAATTCTCTAATTTTTCTCTAACCATTAATATTCGAATACCAGAATCTTAAACTTATAACATTTTTAACAGAAAATCTTTTATAAACGGAATAAAACAATTTCAATTTAAAATTTTCAAATATATTCTGCTTGAAAATTATTTTAAGTTATAGAAATTCCCTGACTTGCAAGATTTAAAAAAAATTATTGTTAGCTAGGTTCGTTTTTCATACACCAGGTTGCTTTGGCGTGTTAGATAAATATCATATTAAATTTCTGTACAATTACTAAGAGTTATTTGTTTCAATTGCAAATTATCATAAAAGTACGTACATGAATGAAGGACCTCCCCCCTTCCGTAACAAATCGTCCACCATTTTTTAAATTTTCGTTACCGGCTTTCTCCCGGTTAATATTCGTAATTTCTCCCCATAAATATTCGTGATTTCTTCCGATAAATATTCGCGATTCCTCCCGGTAAATATTCACGATTTCTCACAGTTTAGAAAAAAATACACTCTCTTCGCGAAACCTACAGTTTTTTCACATATATGATCAATCGCGGAAGTCGATAAGCATCAGCAAACTTTTTGTAAGAAATCTATTGACCTTGAATCATAGTAAGTAGGATGAGGCAATGTTTGTGTCTAATAAAAGAAAATACAGAGATACGTTTTATTACACACTAGCAGTAAATGCACGCGCGCCAATCGCGCGTTCACGTCTCTGCATTTTTATTTCCTAACATGAAAAATGTAAACAATTTAAAAATCCAGTATTGAACAAATTTTTAAATATTATGTTTTACACATTTTTAAACAAAAATTAACAATCTCGACTTGAAAGCGTCTGAAATTTAAAAAAATAATATATTGAACAAGTTTGGACAATTCAATCAGAAAAAAA
>JAUELO010000179.1:37104595-37121645 GCA_032357855.1 Amphibolips quercusostensackenii | reverse complement strand
TCTACAAAAACACTTGAATTTTTAACAAAATAGTTCAATTGTCAGATTAAAAAATTACTTTTTAAGCAAAAAAAAAACGAATCTTCAACAAAAATGATTAATCTTTAACCAAAAAAAAGTACTTTTAACAAATTAGTTCAATTTTCAACCAAGGAGTTGAATTTACAACTTACAAAGGTGAATTTCTAGTGAAAAATTGAATAGTTGATATTTCAATAATAAAAAAATTTTTAATTAATAATAAAACAGTTGGATTTAACCAACAGGAATTTTCAACAAAATAATTTATTTTTAACTAAATAGTTTTTTAACCAAGAAAATTAATTTTCTACCAAAAAAGACGAATTTTTAACAAATTACGTAAATTGCTAACTAAGTACTTTGAATAATGAATGTGATATTAATCCAAACTGTATTTGACTAATTTTTAGTTTATATTTTTTTTCTTTTCTAAACTTTTTAAATCAAATAGATAAATTTTTAAACCCAAAATGATCAATTTTCAACGAAAAATTGAGTATTTAAATTTTCATTGGAAATAAAATTTTTTATGAAAAAAAAAAACAAATTTTCTACAAAAAAGATTTAGTTTTGTACCAAATAGTTGAATTTTATAGCAAATTGGTGATTTTTTAAACCATAGACTAATTCTCTACAAAAACAGTTGAATTTTCAACCCCAGAAATGTAATAAAAATGTAATAGTTTATATTTAAACAAAAAAAGCTGTTGGTTAATAATAAAAAAAGTTGGATTTAAGCAGCAGGAATTTTCAACAAAATACTTGATTGTTAACCAAAAAGTTTTTTTTCACCCAAAAGACAAATTTTCGACCCAAAAATTTGAATTAAAAGAAAGTTAATTTTGAAATCGAAACGGATTAATTTTTAACGAGATAGTTGTATTTTTAACCAACAAAAAAAAGACATTTTGACGGAAAGAAAGATAAATGTTTGATAAAATTGTTGAATTTTCAATTTGAAAAAATTTGCTAGTCAAGAAAGAAAAATTATTAATCAAAGTGTAAAATTTTCAAGCCAAAAAGACGGGTTTCAACCAAAAAAGTTTTTATTTTCAATCAAGAAGTATGGAGTTGTAACAGAATTCTTGAATTTTCAGCAAAAAATTCAATTTTGAACGAAATAATGAAATTTTTAATAAAAAATAGTTTGATTTTTTTTGTATTTGGTTATATTCAGTTCGTTCAAGTATTTGTACGAATTTTCCACGATAAACCGTTCAATTTTGTAACAAATAGTTGACATTAATAGCAAATTGTTTAATTTTCAAACCATAAAGACAAAATCTCTACAAAAACAGTTGAATTTTCAACCCAAGAATATGGATTTTCAACAGAAAAAAAAGATTATTCACAAATAATCACTGGAATTTTCAACCAAATAGTTCAATTTTCAGTTTAAAAAATTACTTTTTAAGCAAAGAAAAAATGAATTTTCAACTAAAATTATGAATCTTTAGCCAAAAAAAATTTACCTTTAAGAAAATAGTTGAACTTTCAACCAAGTAGTTGAATTTTCAATTTAAAAAGGTGAATTTTCAATTAAGAATGTAATAGTTAATATTTCAAAAAAAAAAGATTTTAATTAATTCGTAAAAAAGTTGGAATTAACTAACACAGAGGAACTTTGAACAAAATACTTGACTTTTGACCAAAAAAATTTATTTTTGACCAAAAAGTTGAATTTACCCGAAAATGTGAATTTAAGAAAAAGTGAATTTTGAATCGAAACAGGTTAATTTTTAACGAGATAGTTGTATTTTTAACAACAACAAAAAATGAAATATCTTCAGAAAGAAAAAAATCTTTCAACTGAAAGGATAAATGTTTAACATTTTCAATTTGAAAAATTTGTTAGTCAAGAAAAAAAAAATTTCAATAAATTTGTACAATTTTCAAGACAAAAAGACGGGGTTTCGACAAAGAAGTTGACTTTTTAATCAAGAAGTATGACTTTTTTACAAAATTGTTAATTATTAACCAACAAGATGAATTTTCAACCAAGAAGATTAATTTTTTACCCCAAATGATGAATTCTAAAAAAAATACATACATTTTCAACCAAATAATTGAATTTTAAACGAAGAAGTTTAATTTTCTACTACAAAAGAAGAATTTTCTTCAAAAAAGATTAAATTGTGTACCAAATAGTTGAATTTCATATAAAATTGTTGAATTTTGAAGTCAGAGACAAATTATCCACAAAAAGAGTTAAATTTTCAACCCAAGAATATGAATTTTCAACAAATAAGATAATTTACAAATAATCAGTGTAATTTTCAACAAAATAGTTCACTTTTCAGTTAAAAAAATTTCTTTTCAATCAAAGAAAACCAGTTTTAAAAAAATGTTAATTTTGAATCGAAACAGATTAATATTAAACGAGATAGTTGTATTTTTAACCAAAAACGATAAAATTCTACAGAAAGACATGAATCACAGTTGACTTTTTAAGCAAGAAGTATGGCTTTGTAACAAAATTTTTAAATATCAGCAAAAAAATTTCAATTTTGAACCAAATAATAAAATTTGTAATAAAAAATAGTTGGATTTTTTTATTGGGTTATATTAATTCAGTTCGAATTTCAAATATTAAAAATGAACTTCAATGTTTACTGAGTATGGTTATTCTTTAGTCTATAAATTATTAAAATTCCTATTTATTTATTGCAGTCTTTCCCCTTTTTCTACTTAAATACTAACTGAATTAATAGAACCTAATAAGAGAATTCAACTTTTTTTGCTGATAAGTTCATTCTTTTCAGTTGAAAAGTCTACTATTAAATTTTTGGTTAAGAATTCATATTTTTGGTTTAAATTTTTATCATTTAGTTTAAAATTGAATTGCTTTGTTGAAAAATCAACAATTTTGTTAAAAAGTCATACTTTTTATTGAAAATTCAACAGTTTTGTTGAAAATTAATGTTTTGGTGGAAAATTCGCCTTTGTTGGTTAAATAAAACTATTTTTTATTTTAAATCAAAATCTTTTTGTGATGAAATATGAACTATTACATTTTTCGTTGAAAATTCATTTCCTTAGTTTAAAAATTTCACTCCTTGATTGAAGTTGAACTACTTTCTTAAAGGTTTATTTTTTTGCTTTAAGATTCATCATTTTAGTTGAAAATTCTATTTTTTTGTTTGTTCAAAATTAATTTGTTTAACTTAAAATTTAATTATTTTGTTGAAAATTCAACTTATTGTTTGTAAATTAACTTCATTGTTGAAAATCGTATTCTTGGTTTTAAAATACAACTGCATTGTAGATAATTCGTCTTTTCGACTTAAAATTTGCTAAAAATTAATTTTCCAGACTGAAAATGCATTCATGTATTTTGTTGAAAATTCGTTTTCTGTGGGAGAAAATTAACCTTCTTCTTTAAAAAATTAACCATTTGCTTACCAATATATATATTTTCTTGAGAGTTAATCTTTTTGGTATAAAATTAATCTTTTGGATTAAAAACGCGTCTTTTTAGTTTAAAAATTCATCTTTTCTAGTAGAAAACCGATCATTTTTGGTTGGCTGAAAATTAATCTATGTTGTTTGGGCATTTAACTGTTTTGGTTAGAAATTTGTCTTTTTTGGTTCAATTCAAGTGCTTTTTATTTTTTAAATTTTTCTTTGTTAACATATTAACTATTACATTTTTCATAAGGATTCATCTTTTTTGTTGAAAATTCAACTACTTATTTGAAAGTTTAACTACTTTTTTTATTCATAAAAACAGTAAGCCTTTCGAATCTTTTAAAATACAGTAAAATATTTTAAATCCTTTAAAATCTTTCGAATTCCTTTGAAACTTTTTGAAGCTCTTGCAAATCCCTTGACATTTTTAAAAATACTCGAAAATCTTTAAAATTCCTTTAAATGATTGGAATCTATTGAAAATTTTTTGAAACCTTTTACAATACCCTAAAAGATTTCAAAAGGATTCAAGAAAATTCAGAAATAGGTATAGACCTGAAATTAATAGTGGTTAACCTATGGGTTAATTTATTGAAAAAAAAGATTCTGATTCTAGATCAGAAACTAAATGAATTCCAATAAAAAAATCAAACTATTTCTGGTTGAAATTTCATTCTTTTCCAAATAGACCTTTTTTGGTTGAAAAATGAACTGTTTTGTTAAAATGTCTTCGTTTTAATGAATTGAACTTTTTTTAGTTTAATATTAATTTTTTTTTTTTTTGGTTTAATTATCATCTTTTTAAACATTTTTCGTTGAACTGCTTTGTTAAAAAATCTTAAATTATGGTACAAAATTTGTCCTTTCCTCTTCCCTACCGCTTTAACATTTCCCATTTCTCCCTTTTCCCGTTCCACTTTCCAACTTTTCTTTTTCCTCTTGCCCCTTCCCCCTTTTCTTTCTTTTCCCCGTTTCCCCTTTCCAACTTCCTTTTTTTCTATCCCCTTTTCACTTTCACCCTTTTCCCCTCTTTCCTTTCTCCTTACGATTTAACCTTTCCCAATTTTCCCCTCTCCCCTTTTTCCTTGTCATATTGTCCCTTTCCCCCGTTATAATTTCTCTTTTCCCCTTTCCAATTTTCCCTTTTTCTCCGGTACCTTCTCCTTTTTTTATTTCCCCGTTCCCTTTTTTCTGTACCCTTTTCCTATTTTCCCAATTTTCCGATTCCTTCTTCTATTTTTCCTTTTCCTCCATCCTTTTACCCTTTTCCCTTCCTTATTTCCCTTTGTTTCCTCTTCCCTTTTCACTTTCACCCTTTCCCCTTCCGATTTAAACTTTCCCGATGTTGCCCTTTTCCCTTCCCCCTTTTCCTCTTGTCTCTTTCCCTTTTCCACTTTATCCCTTTCGCTTTTTCCCCGTTTTCTCTTGTCCCATTTCTCTTTTTCCATTTCCCCCTGCCCCATTTTACCTTTTCCCCTTCCACTTTGACCTTTCCCATTTCTCCTCTCCTCCTTTTTCCCTTATCCCCTTTTCCTCTGGTCCCTTTCTCTCTTTTCCCATTCCTAATTTCCCCCTTCCTCTTTCCATCTTTCCATTTTCCACACTTTTTTTGTTTTACACATTTTTTTTATAAAATTCTCTGCGGTACAAGTAAAGAAAAACCGTGATAACATGAATATGTTGGAACCAGACACGTAATAGATGATGACGTCAGCGTTACACATTTTTCATGTCGGTTTTTTGTGTCGTTTTTTTTCGTGTCGTTTTTTCGTGTCGATTTTTCGCCGAAACCCCGTGCCTAAAATATATTCATGTTAAAAAAGATCACTAAAATGATCTTTTAATTTTTTTAAATGTCTGTATTGCAGCCCTGATTATTCTTGTCGTTACGCAAAGGGCTTCTTAAAAAAATTCCCTGACTTTTGTGATTTTTTTTCAAAATTACCTGACTTTTTCCTGATTCACCCTGACCTGCGGCCACCCTAAAAGTATATACCTAATATAATTCACTATTTTAATTAAGGTCGGAGATAAAGGGTTGATAATATTAAATAGACCAAAAGCTCTAAACGCACTGAATCTATCAATGGTCCGGAAGATCTATCCGGTACTGAAACAATGGGAGTCTTCTAAAAAACTTGTTATCGTCAAAGGTGCTGGAGAAAAAGCTTTTTGCGCTGGAGGTGATGTCAAGTCGCTAGTACTTGCTTTAAATGAAAAAGATGGTCATAAGTTAGGACAGGAATTCTTCAGAGCAGAATACACGTAAATAAATCGATTAAAAATATGACATCTCATTTAAAAAATAAATATAAGAATTAATAATTCTACAAATTTTGTTTAGAATGAATCATCTCATTGGCATGTATAAAAAACCGTACGTTGCTCTCATAAATGGCATAACCATGGGAGGAGGTGTTGGATTGTCTTTACATGGTAAATATAGAATCGCAACAGAAAATACCGTATTTGCAATGCCCGAAACTGGAATCGGATTATTCCCGGATGTGGGTGGCACACACTTTTTACCGAGATTGAGGGGAAAACTGGGTCTCTATTTGGGACTTACGGGCCATCGATTAAAAGGTAGCATCATTCAGACATTTTTAAAAATAAATTTTTTATTACTGTAATTAATATTTCTTTTTTTCAAGGCATTGATGTTAAACTTGCCGGCATTGCAACGCATTACGTTCCCTTTAATCAACTAGAGGAATTAACTCAAAACCTATTAGGATCCGACAATTTAGATATTGATGACATTTTAAATAAATATCAGCCACAAGACTTAAACCGTGAATTTAGCTTAGAACCTCATATGGAAAAAATTAATCGCTGCTTCTCAGCCACAACGGTTGAAGAAATAATAGAAAAGTATGAATTAAATTCGTATTACAGAACTCAGGGTGGCCGCTTTAGTCAAGCAAATAAATTCTCGGGCATTTCCCGGTTCGAAAAACTTGTTCAGTCATTGTAATTAAAAAATTCGAACTCACAAAGCTGAATATTTTTTCATTTGAAATAATTCAAGCTGAACTTCAAATTAAATTGCTTAAAGTGGAACTGTTGAATTTTATACTTTAAACATTAAAGCTTAGAACTTTTTAATTCAGAAATTGGATTTTTTTAAAATTGCAATATAAAATTAAATAACACTTATTTTTCACTGGTAACTATTTCGTTGAAAATTCGTATTTTTTGTTGAAAAATTAATCATATTGGTAGAAACTATTTAGTAAGACATTCGTCTCTTTTGGTAAAAATTCAATCTTTTTTGGATAAAACTGTAACAGTTTGGTTGAAAATTAATTTGCTTTGTTTGAGGATTGAACTATTTTGTTACAAATTCGTCTTTTTTGGATGAATCTTTTTAATTTAAAATAAGTTTTTTAGTTTAAATATAAAAAATTACATTTTTTGTTGAGAATTCATCTTTCTTAGTTGAAAATGTAACTATTTTGTTAAAAAATTGTCTTTTTGGTTAAATTCAAATATTTTTTATTCAAGATTCGAATCTTTCTTGATTGAAATATCAACTACTATATTTTTCGTTCAGGATTCACTTTTTTGGGATGATCATTTAATTACTTGGTTATAAGTTAAGCTCTTTTGTTAAAAATTATTTTTTGGTTAAAGATTCATCACTTTATTTGAAAATTTATCTCTTTGGTTGAAAAATGAGCTTTTTCGTGGAAAATTCGTTTTTTCTTTGACTCAAAATTAATTTTTTTTATTGATAAGTTAACCAATCCAGTTAAAGCTGGAACTATTTTGTTGAAAGTTTGATTTTTTTGTTAGAACATTTTTTTAAACTGAAAATGTAACTGTTTCCTTGAGTGTTCCATCAATTTTGAAAAAATTCATAACTTTGGTTGAATCTTAATTTTTCAACTAGAAAAATATACAATTCAATTTTTCGTTGAAAAATTATCTTTTTCAGTTGAAAATTCGTCTTTTTAGTAGAAATGTAATCTTTTTTGGTTGAACATTCATCTTTTTGATTAAAAATTCAACTATTCCAGTTGCAGATTCATCAGTTAGGTTACAAAATAATTTTTCAAACTGGAAATTTAACTATATTCCATTTTTGGTGGAAAGTTGATAGTTTTTAGATTAAAATTCAACTATTTGGTTGAAAAATCGTCTCTTTTGGTTCAGGATTAAACTTTTTGTTTGAAAATTCAAATATTCCAGTTGACGGTTCATCATTTTTGTTGAAAAATCATCACTTTGATCGAAAATTAATTTTTTTAAACTAAAACTTCAACTGTTCAATTTTTTACTGCAAAATTATCTTTTTTAGTTCAAATTCGTCTTTTTGGTAGAAATTAATCTTCTTGGTTCAAAATTAATCTTTTTGTTGCAAATTCAACTATTCTAGTTAAAGATTCATTATTTTAGTTGAAAATTCTTTTTTTTTTTAATTCAACTATTTGGTTGAAAATTTGTCTTTTTAGTTGAAAAATGGTATTTTTTAATTAAAATTCAAATATTTCTATGAAAATTGATGTGTATGGTTAAAAAATGGTCTTTTTGGGTAAAAAATGATTCTTGTTGTTTGAAAATTCATCACTTTGGTAGAAAATTTGTTTTTTTATCGGTGTAAAATTAATTTTTGTGACTGAAAGTTTAACCATTCCATTTTTGATTGAAAACTGATCTTTTTATTAAAAATTCAACTATTTAGTTATAAATGATCTTTTCTAGTTACAAATGCAAATACATATTTTGTTGAGAATTCATGTATTTTTTTAAATTGTCTTTTTTGGTAGAATATTAATCTTTGTAGATGAAAATTTAACTATTTGGTTGACAATTTAGCATTTTAGTTGAAAATTTATGTATTTGGTTGAAAATCGTCTTTTTTGGTACAAAATTAACCTTTTTGTTTGAAAATTTAAGTATTTCAGTTGACAATTCATCATCTTAATTGGAAATTCATCACTTTGAATAATAATTAATTTTTTTTAATAAAAATGAAACTGCTCCCTTGGAATGATCCGTCATTTTAATGAAAAATCATCTCTTTCTTTAAACATTATTTCTTTTTAAACTAAAACTTCAACTATTCAATTTTTTATTTAAAAATTATCTTTTTTAGTAGAAAATTCCTCTTTTTGGTAGAAATAAATTTTCTTGATAGAAAATTAATTTTTCGTTGCAAATTTAGCTATTGCAGTTAAAGATTGATCATTTTAGTTGAAAATTCACATTTTTTTGTTTAAAATTCAACTATTTGGTTGAAAATTGGTATTTTTGCTTGAAAATGAAACTATTTTAATTCAAGATTTATCACATTAGTTGAAAATTCATCACTTTGGTTACAAATTTTTTTTTTTGATGGTGAAAAATTAATTTTGTTAACTGAAAATTCAACTGTTCAAATGATCAAAAACTTATCTTTTTATTGAAAATTCAAATATTTGGTTGAGAATTCATGTTTTTATTTAAATCGTCTATTTTTGTAGAAAATTAGTCTTTTTTGGATGCAAATTCAACTCAATTTGGTTCAAAATTCATCTAGCTTATTGAAAATGCAATATTTTTATTTGAAAATTTAAGAATTTGAGACCTTTTAAATTGAATTTAATATATTACCCACGTTAATTTTTATTTAATAATTTAGTTCAATTTAATTAATTTAGAATTTAAATTATTGTTAAAATTCATGGACTTTCCAGAAAAATTTAAGAAATGTTTAATTGTATTTTCAGTATTATTTAATTACTTAATTAATCGATGTAAAAAATAATAAAAGTCTATGAATTTCAAGAATAATTCAAACAATTTCTTATTTTATCTTCTTATACTTATACTTAAAATTCAGTGCATATTTAGGTAAAGATAATGCAGGTGCTATATTAAATTAAATTAAATTTCACCTGCTTCATGTTCTTATTTTTTCAAGTAAAAATATTGCAAAAGTTCAGTTTTTATCCAAAAATTGAATAGTTAAATCTTCGGTTAAAAAAATGAATTTCTCACGAAAAGATTTTTAAACTGAAGTGATGAATTTTAAAACAAAAGATTAATTTTCATCTGAAATGATTAATATTTAACTTGAATACTTGGATTTTTACCCAAAAAGATGAATTTTCAAACAAGAAGATTAATTTTTTATCAAAAAAGATTTTTATACAAAATAGATGAATTTTATCTAAAAAAGATAAATTTTTAACCCAAAATAAAATAGTTAAATTTTCAATAAAAAAAAATTAATTTTCAACTAGAATAGTTGAACTTCAAACAAAAAGGATGAATTTTTAACTAAAATAATGAATCTTCAACAGGAATAGTTGAATTTTCAACCAAGAAGATTAATTTCCACCAAAAAATATGAGCTTTCAACAAAATACATGAATTTTCGATTAAAAAAGACAAAATGTCAACCAAAAATTCAATAGTTAAATGTTGACGTAACAAATTAATGTTCAACCAAAGGGATGATTTCTGAACTAAAATGATAACTCTTCAATTGGAAATTTAAACCAAAATAAAAAATAATTTTCAACCAAGAAGATAAATTTCTAACAAAAAAGACCAGAATAAAACTAATTTTCAAAAAATAGTTAATTTTCAAGAAAAGTGAACAATTTCCAACTAAACTAATGAATCTACAACTGAAATAGTTAAAGTTTAAACGAAAAAGATTAATTTTCAACTAAAATTATGAATCTTTAACTAGAATAATTGAATTTTTAACTAAAATGATAAATCTTCAACTGGAATAATTGAATTTTAAACCAAAAAGATGATTTTTTGACTTAAATGATGAATCTGTAACTATAATAATTGAATTTTCAACCAAGAAGATTAATTTCTACCAAAAAGTACGAATTTTCAACTAAAAAAGATAATTTTTCAACTAAAAATTGTATACTTAAATTTTTGGTTAAAAATTTAATGTTTAACCGAAGAGGTGAAATTTTAACTAAAATGATGGAATATTCAATTGGAATAGTAACATTTTCAGTTTAAAGAATAATAATTTTCAACCAGAAAAAAACTAATTTTTAAAAAAGGTACATTTTCAACCAAAGTGATGAATTTTTAACAAAATAGTTGAATGCAATAATATAAAGCTACTTTTACAAATGAAAAATCGTTTTTATTCAATTTTGTATTGCAGTTAAAAAAAAATATACACGATTTCGAAAAAATTCCCCGTTTTTAAAAAAAAATTACCTGACAATTCCAGGTTTTCCATGTACGGTAGACACAATGGTTATGTATTTCTTGAACGACCCTTAATTTACTATGTAATATCGAGAATTCGAAATTTTGGTAATTATACCATTTGAGGAATTTAATAATTTTGGTAATTTAAATTTTTGAATGTTTTTTCGTTTCTTTAAATTTCACTTTCGAAATATTGAAATTTTGTTAATAAACATTATCGGTAGTTATGATTTTTTCGGTAATTTGAAATACTGGAAATTTTAATTTTTTGGAATTTTCCTTTGTCAGTATTTTTCAGTCGGACTTTTACATTTTTTCAACTAATAAGTCTTTTGAATTGGAACAGTTCAATCTTTCATATTAAAATCTGAAAAGTGCTCAATTTTGAACTGATTCAAAATCGTCATCAGGATGTCTACTCAAATCCCATAAAAAAATTCCCTGACAATTCCAGTTTTTTTACAGGGATCTCAAGTTTCTTCCAGGTATAACTTTTCATAGTATGGAACAATTCAAATATTTTTAATTTTTTAAAACAATTTTAATTAAATTTAATTTAGAAAGCTTTGAAAAATTATTATATTACAAGAAATTCTTAAATATATTAGTCCCAGCGATTAATTAAATATTTAATAACACTAAAAACATAATTAATCATTTGTTTAATTTGTCTCTAAAGTTCCTGAATTTGGATAATGTTTCAAACAAATTTATATTTTATTTTCTTATATTTGAAATTCAATACATATTTAGGTAAAATTAATGTGGGCCCTATATTAAATTCAATTTAAACCGCTTTAAATTCTTAACTTTTCAAGTAAAAATATTGCATTTTCAATAATATTCAATAATATTTTATTCAATTTTAATTTCAATTTTTTTATTAATTTACTAATTTATTATTTATAATAAATAATGTTATTATAAATATTTTTTTTTTATTTTCTTTATTTTTGTTTTTTATTTATTATATAAATATAATATTATATTATTAATAATATTATTTATAATTTTTATTAATTTAGTTTTAATTTGTAATCAATAATATTCATATTATATTCAATAATATAATTTCAATAATTTTCTCCCAAAAAGACCAAACAGTTGAATTTTGAACTACAAATAATTAATTCGCGAACCAAATACTAGAATTCTAAACCAGAAAAGATCAATTTTCAACCAAAAATAGAATATTTAAATTTTCATTCAAGAAAAAAGTAATTTTACACAAAAGAAAACATACTTTAAACCAAAGTGATAATTTTCAACTCAAAACGACGTTCTTTCACTGGAATAGATAAATTTTTAAATAAAAACGAACTTTTAACAAAAGAGTTAAAGTTCCAACCAAGTTGTATTATTTTCAACCAAAAAGGTAAATTTTTAACAGAAAGAGTTTAAGTTTCTACCAAGTAGTTTTATTTTTAAGCAAAAAAAATAAATTTTTGACTAAAATTGTGCTTATTTAACTGGTAAACTTGAATTTCCAACAAAAAATATAATTCGTCAAACAAGATTAATTTTAATTTACAAAAGATGATTTTTTAACAAAATACATGAATTTTCAACTAAAAAGGACAATTTTTCAACCAAATACTTGAATTTTCAACTAAAAAATTTGAATTTTCAACAAAAAATAGAATAGTTAAGTTTTTAGTTAAAATAAAATAATTTTCAATAAAAGGGGTGAATTCTCGACTAAAATAATGAATGTTTAACTGAAATAGTAGAATTTTCAAGAAAAAAGATCAATTTTCAACTAAAATGATGAATATTTGAATGGAATATTTGAATTATCAACCAAAAAGATTAATTTGTACGAAAAAAACGGAATCTTCAATAAAATACATGAATTTTCAAGTAGAGAAGATAAATTGTTAATCAAAGATTCAATAGTTAAATTTTTAATTAAAAAAATTAAATTTCAACTGAAATTATAGAATATTCAATTGGAATGGTTAAGTTACATTTTTAGTTCAAACAAATTAACAAAAATAGTGACATTTTCAATCAAAGTGAGGAATTTTCAATTAAAATGATGAATCTTTAACCGGAATAGTCAAATTTTAAATAAAAATGATCATAAGAGTACTCAATCGCCAACGATATAAGAGGATAGAGATTCAAATTTATATTAAAGAGATATAATAAAATAAAGAAAAAGATAAGGGTCCTCGGTTACGAAAGATAGAGAAAGGAATTAAAAAAGATTCAGTTTTATTGATGTAAAGTGACCAATTAAGAGAGATAGAATAGTTCTATCTTTTCCTATCCCCCAATTTCTATCTTTTTTAATATTTTTACTTCCAGTAGGAGAGTAAGGGAGCAAAATTAAATTTGATGAAAATCTCACTTTTGCGTCAATCTGAACCTCGTTTTCGAGCAAAATCTCAACAATATTGTCATATCCCATGTGGGCTGCGAAATGCAAGGCCCTTCTGCCATTTTTGTCACCTTCTTCCATCAAAGATCCTCGTTGACTCAAAAGAAATTCAGTCATGCTTTCGTGACCATTAAAAGCAGCGTGATGTAAACTCGTTCTTCCCTCGCTGTGAAATTATTTCAATTGTTAATAAATTTATATATAATTGTTAAATTCAAATGTAAAATTGATATTAATACAACACTTTTGTATTTTATAGCACCTCGGTATTTTCTAAAATAATAAAAATGAAAAGCATTGACAATATTTTTTATAAATGATGAAAATTGATATTATTCAAAAACTTTATTTTTATTTTTGAAGTATAATAATTGTTTTAAATAATCTATTTCAATATTTTTATTAAAGGGACCAATTTTCGATTAAAAAAACTAACATAAGTAATTAACGTAAGTCTTACTTAAAACATAATGTTTTTTTGTTTAAAATCACAGATTTACTCAGAAAAATGTTAAAACAATCTAAAAATTTTCGAAAATTGTGAAACTTCTTTGAAGTTTATGCCGCTATCCTGTGAAAGACGAAAATCTAAATTTAAATTTTCTAAAAAAATTTCATCTTAATTGAAATCCAATGATTTTTTGTTCAAAATATCTATTTCCAGTATAAAATACCAGCATAACCTAAAGTTGTAGTACACATTGGGAATCTACTTAATAAATTTTAATAATATGAAAGGATTTCAAAGAATTGTAAAGATTTTGCGGTATTTTAAAAGATTTCAAAGGATTGCAAAACATTGCAAAGGATTTGAAATATTTTAGGGTATTTTTAAAGACACCAAGAAATTTTCAATATATTTCAATAATTCCAAAGGATTTCGAAGATTTTAGGGGTATTTTTACTTGAATTTAACTCTTTTTGATTTAAAATTGAAATCTTTTTTTGTAGAAATATCAACTATTAAATTTTTCGTTGATAATTCATCTTTTATGGTCGAAAATTCAAGCAATTAGTTGAAAATGGTACTACTTTGTTAAAAATTATTCTTTTTTTGTTGTTAAAAATTCATAATGTTAGTTTAGGATTTATCTTTTTACTTGAAAATGCAAATTTTTTCTTGAAATATCGTCTTTATGGTTTGAAAATGCAACTATTTTGGCAGAAAATTCATATTTTCGGTTTGAAAATAAATATAAAATTTGGTTGAAAATTTAACGCTTTTACTGAAAATTAGTTTCTTTTGTTGATTAAAATTTACTTTTTTTACTGGAAATGTAATTTTGTTATTTCGTTTTAGGTTGAAAACTGATCCTTTTTAGTTGAAAATTCAACTCTATTCTTAAAAATCCATTTTTTTACTTTAAGATTCATCATTTTAGTTAAAAATTCATCTCTTTGGTTGAACTTTAATTTTTTTAGCTAAAAATGTAAGTATTTTGATTGAAAAATAATCTTTTTTAGTTAAAAATTCGTTATTTTTGGTAGAAATTAATATTCTTGGTTAGAAATTCATGTTTTTAGTTAAAAATCCAAACTATTTCGGTTAAGGATTCACCATTTTAGTAGAGAATTCATCTTTTTGCTTTAAAATTCAATTATTTCAGTTAACGTTTCATCACTTTAGTTGAAAGTTCATCAGTTTGGTTGAAAATGTAACTATGTTTTTGAAAACATTCTTTTTTTGTTCTTGAAAATTATTTTTTTTTTAACTGAAAACGTATCTATTCCAATAGTATATTGCATAATTTTAGTACAAAAATAATTTCTTTCATTAAACATTAATTTTTTCAACTGAAAATTAAACTAATCAATTTTTTGTGAAAAATTTATCTTTTTTAGTTGAAAATTTGATATTTTTGGTAGTAATTAATCTTCTTGGTTAAAAATTATTCTTTTTGGTTGAAAATGCAATTATTCCAGTTGAAGATTCATGTATTCTGTTAAAAATTCATCTCTTTAATTGAAAATTGTAACTATTTCAGTTATACATTTATCATTTTAGTTGACCATTTATCACTTTGGTTGAAAATTATTTTTTTTTTAACTGATAATTTCACTATTTCATTTTTGGTTGAAACTTGATCGTGTTTAGTTCCTCTTTGGAAATTTAAGTAGTTTGTTAAACTTTTGTATTTTAGTTGAAAATTTACCTATTTGGTTAAAAATCTATGAATTTTGTTAAAAATTTGTCTTTTTTGATAGAAAATTAATCTTTTTAGTAGCATCCTTTTCGGTTGAAAATACAACTCTTTGGTTGGAAATGAATCTGTTTTTTTATAATTCAGAGATATTTTCAAAAACAAATTTTTTTATTTAAAGATTCATTATTTTAGTTAAAAGTTCATCCGTTTGGTTAAAAACTGAACTATTTTTTTGGAAATTTTTTTTTGTATGAAAGTCAATTTTTTTATGAATATTTAATCATACTATTTTTGGTTGAAAATAGATTTTTTTTTAGTTGAAAATTTAACTATTTGGTTGAAAATGTAAGTATTTTGTTGAACATTCGTATTGTAGTTAAAAATTTGACTATTTGGTTAAAAACTCATGTATTTTGTTGAAAATTTGTCTTTTTTGACAAAAAATTAATCTTTTTGGTAGAAATTTCATCCTTTTTGGTTGAAAATTAATCTGTTTTCAGGATTCAACTATATTCTTGAAAAAATATTTAAAAAATTTAAAAATCTATTATTTGAGTTAAAAGTTCATTTCTTTGGTTGAAAATTGAACTATTTTTTGAAAATTTGTTTTTTTTTATGGAAATCAATTTTTTTGCTGAATATTTGAAACTACCATTTTTGGTTGAAAATAGATATTTTTTACTTGTAAATTTAACTATTTGGTTGGAAATGTAAGTATTTTGTTAAGCATTCGTATTCTATTTAAAAATTTGACTATTTACTTAAAAATTCATGTATTTTGTTAAAAATTTGTCTTTTTTGGTAGAAAGTTAATCTTTTTATTCGAAATTTTATCTTTTTTGGTTGAAAAATAATCTTTTTTTAGGATTCAACTATATTTTTAAAAACTTATTTTTTAAGTTTAAAGATTTATCATTTTAGTTAAAAGTTCGCCTATTTTTTTAAAAATGGAAATATTTTTTTTGAACATTTGTTTTTTTTTTGGGTTGAAAATATATTTTGTTTTTTGCTGAAAATTTAACCATATTATTTTTGGTTGAAAATTAATCTTTTTTTAGTTGAAAATTCAACTACTTGGTTGTAAATTCACCTATTTGGTTAATAATTAATCTTTTTTGGTTGAAAATTAAAATGTTTAGCTGAAAGTTGAACTACAATTAGTAATTATTTTTCTTGTTGGAGATTCACCTCTTTGTTTGAAAATTTAAGCATTTTGTTAAACATTCGTATTTTAGTTAAAAATTTAACTATGTGATTAAAAATTTGTCTTTTTTGGAAGAAAATTCATCCCTTTTGGTTAAAAATAAATCTGTTTCTGTTGAGGATTCAAATATTTTCTTGAAAAATCGACTTTTTTGGTTAGACTGAACTTTTTTTAATTAAAAATTAAAAACTGTATTGGTTTAAGTATCAACTATTACACTTTTAGTTGAAAATCCAACTACTTGGTTAAAAGTTGAACTATTCTAATAAAAATTAATTTGTTTAATTGAGATTCATCATTTCAAATATTAATTTGCATTAATTATTAACAATATTGTCCTTGCCTTTCTTGCCTATTGTTAAAAATATTAAATACTATGAAAAACGATAATTTTATATTAAAATACACACGCAATTTTTACATCAAAATTAATTAAAAAATGGCGTGTTCATTTATTTTAAAAATTAAAAAATAATGTTTGTTCTCGAACATTATATAAAAAATGTCATGCTAGTATTTTGCTACTATTTTTCATCTCTGAAGTAAGATCGAATCCTGTAATCTCAAATTTTTTATTTATAAATTACACAATATTGTAGATCAATGAATAAATTCAAAAAACAGTGTGTGGCAGTGAGGCCACACGGCAGAAGTGGAACTTTGACGGAATAACTCTTACTTTTCTCTTTTCCCTTTCCCTTTTACATTTTC
>JAUELO010000179.1:36984092-36999704 GCA_032357855.1 Amphibolips quercusostensackenii | reverse complement strand
AGTCAATCTATCGATTTTCATCCTGAAACACTCAATAATGGAAAAAGTTTAGCAGTAATTTATGTGGTGAGGGTGCAGGAGTTCAAAGTAAATGGAAAAAGCAAAATTCAGTGCAGCGTTATCAGACAAACGTCTGTTACTTCTCCCTCATACGACGTTAAATTACAGGTGTTAAGTAAGAAGTATATTGTAACATAAAGAAAAGTATTATGGAAATCTATAATTGTAATTATAAATTTTCTCACATTTTTCTTTATTTTAAAAATATTAAAAAATTATAAATGAGATACGGGACACTCAATGTGAAAAATTGAAGTAAATAATTACATGTAGAATTGCTTTAAATTTTCCTTTTGATAAGTATTGCTATGATATAATATAGTATTACTTACAGAATTAACACAGTAATTTGTCCAGATTACTTAGTATTTATTTTTCAAAAAACAAGAGTATTAAAATACTTTATGGGATATTTGTGATCCGATCAGAGATCTGTCATAGACAGAGAAATTCACAACTCAAATGCGATCAAACCGTTTAATAAACTCGAGCAAAAGTTTTTTTCCCTGAATCAAGATTTTATCAGTTTTCCTACAGACACTCGTTCTCTGATAGTTAAAGACGTATTTTCAGTATAAATTTATTTATTTTCAATCGCATGTAAACAAGTCCTAAGAAATTGCCACTTTTAGACGACAGGTGGCGCCAGGCTGTTTCCGTGGCCGTACTCAGTACCAAACGATTATTTCATTCTGTCATGTAAAAAAAGGAGACCCGGAACAACTTAATTTCGTGACCTGGGAAACCTGGAAAAGACCTTAAATTTTGTTCCCAAAAATCGCTGGACAACCTGTTCTTCGTTAGTTATTTTTAACCAAAAAGGTGAATTTTCAACCAAGAAAGATTTTTCAGTTAATAAAAGCAAACAATTTCAACCAAGATGTTTAAGTTTCCCAGACAAAAAGACGATCTTTCAACGAAATAGTTTAATTTTCAACTAAATACTTGAATTTTTAACCAAAAAGATGAATGAAAGAAAAATTCTACCAAAAAAGATAAATTGTCTAACAAAAAATACGAATTTCAAAAAATGACATAAATTTTTAGCTAAATAGTTTAAACAATGGATGGGATGTTAGTTTAAATTTTCTTTGATTAATTTTTAGTTTATATTTTTTTCCTTTCTTAAAATTGTTAACAGAATAAGGAATTTTCA
This sequence comes from Amphibolips quercusostensackenii, assembly GCA_032357855.1. NCBI lineage: Eukaryota > Metazoa > Arthropoda > Insecta > Hymenoptera > Cynipidae > Amphibolips > Amphibolips quercusostensackenii. The sequence goes on along the minus strand of JAUELO010000179.1, from coordinate 36,998,488 downwards.
ACTAAAATTATGAATCTTCAACAAACAAAATGAACTTTTAAGAAAGTAGTTCAACTTTCAACCGAGGAGTTGAATTTTCATCTCAAAAAGAATTTTCAACAAAAAATGTAATGGTTCATGTTTCAACAAAAAAAAATTTTGCAATTTAGAGTAAGAAACAATTAAATTCAACAAAAAAAGAAGAATGTTCAACAAAATAATTTAACCCTCAACGAAAGCGGATTAATTTTCAACCAAGCATTTTAATTTTTATCCAAAAAATTTATTTTCCACAAAAAAAGACCATTTTCAGCAAAAAAGACGATTTTCATCAAAATACATTAATTTTCAACCAAATAGTAAAATTTTCTACCAAATTGTTAAATTTCCTAGACGAAAATAAGAATTTTTTACCAAACAGTTAAATTTTCAACACAACAATGTGAATTTTCAACAAAAAAGTTAATGTTTAATAAAAAAGTTAATTTTCAACCGCAACAGATTAATTTTCAACCAGACAGTTACATTTTTAACCAAAATTGCATTTTTTGCAAGTCAAAAAGACGAATTTTCAACAAAACAGGTAAATTTGCAACCAAGAAATATGATTTTCCAACAAAATTGTTGGATTTTCTTGTTGGGGTCTATTAAATTCAGTTCGCACTTCAGTGGAAAAAGTAGGAAAGGCGAATGCCTGTGATAATAAATAGGAATTTTGATAATTTATAGACTAAAAAATAACATTTTAAATAAATATTGGAGTTCATTTGTGATACATTTAAAAAAAATTTGAGACAATTTTCACATTATTTTTTAAAATTTCTTACACTACACTATTTTTTATCTGTACAGTAAGTCCGAGGTCTGAATACCTTGTAATCCCTTCTCACCAAAAAATGTTATAGAAAATTTAGTATAGGACTGTAATATAATGAATTTCTTGCCATTTTTTCGCCATTCTAAAAAAATCATTATAGAGATCATTATAAAAAAAATCAGTATAGAAATAAAAAATGTTTGAATATTGAAAGTGTTGATGCAAAAAATGAAGAATGTACAAACGAATGATTTATTTATTTAACGTAGGCTTTTTGACAAATTTTAAAGAAATTTTAATGAATTCCATAGAATTTACAGGGATTTTGAACCATTTCTTCAGATTTCATAACAAAATTTAGGGGATTTTACAGATTTTCAAACATATCAGAAGGTTTCTAGGGACTTCCATGGATTTTAAGGCTTTTAAAAGGATTTCACAAGGTTCAAGTATTTTATTAAATCTCCAAGGCTTTCAAGGAATTTCAAATATTTCTAGAGATTTAAACATTTTTTTTAGAGTAATTTAATGAATATGTGTTATTTAAATTATACTCGAGGACTTTTTAATGATTTATACTTCTTTAAATGGATTTTTACATTTTTCCAAAGATTACAACGTATTTTAAGGGATTCTAAAGAATTTCAAGAGATATTAAAAAATGTCGAGGGATATTGAAGAATTTTGTAGAATTTCTGAGGATCTTAGTACATAAATTTTTACCAAATAGTTGTATTTTCAGATCAAAAACTTATTTTTTTCGAAAAAAACGAATTTTCTACTAAAATTATGAATTTTTTACAAAAAAAAAAACTTTTAAGAAAGTAGTTCAACTTTCAACCAAGGAATGAAATTTTCAACCTAAAAAGATGCATTTTCAACGAGAAATGTAATGTTTGATATTTAAAAAAAAAACTATTTTAATTAAAAATAATAACCTGTAATATCCTGTAATTATGGTTTAATAATTATTTAAACAAACTTATTGATTAAATTAGCTCTTTGGCAATGTTTCGAGATGTAAAGTTAATTTTTTTCCACATAATTAAATGCAAATAACTAAATTTCAACCGTTTTTAAAACTCTTGGGCAATTACTTACAATTATTATTGTTATCAACTATTTTATGAATAAAGTTTTCTCGTCGTATTATCTTATCTTATAAGCGAAAAAAACATTTTTCGTGTTGGAATCAACTGCCAATGATTCATTGCCATCACATTTGGTCAACCGATTATAGTGTCATATGTCATTATTTACCAAAAATTTCCTATCATTAACATTATAATGATTAATAAAGCAAGTACGTTTGAACCCAAATAATAATGAATATTAAGTCAAATAATCAATTGATACGACGAATCTTGCGCGTTTCACGAGTTTCTTTAAAAATAACAAATAATAATTTGTTTACTACATAACAAATTGTTTATTAATTTTCATTAATTCAACTCACGAACTCCTTTTGTCTATTCATTGTAAAAATTTAGTTGAAATTAAGTGACGAAACATTGATAATCTCTACGAAATTATTTTCATCCACTTATTTGTTTGCAAAAAATTCAATAAATGTTTAAACTTGTACAGTTCTACTGCAAAACATTTCTAAATAGTTTTGTCATTGATTCGACATTTTTTAAAATGAATCTGAGTATTATATAACAAACGGTATTTTACAAAGGCAAAAATTTTTGTTTTTATTTTGTTTATGAAATAAAAAAGTATTAAAAACCTTTCTGCAAAAAATCAGATGTAAACGATGTATGCAGAATTTTATTAATTTTCATTTAAAAAAAATTTAAACAATGAAAATTATTGTGGTTTGACAATTAATTTGTCAACAGATACTTTAATTTGCTCTACTGAGCCGCGCCTCACCATAGAAGACCTGTCTTTTCATATTTTTTCTCGAAAACCAAAATAAAGTAAAAAATTGAATTTTTTGGAAAACTCGTTTTTCGTTCGTATTATTTTCTCCAAATTAAAAAAAAAAAAATTCATTAGAAATATATCTTAAGGCTATGTGACGAGTGGGTCACGTGACTAAGCTAGTCCTCAAAGATTTTTCCCAACTTACGTCCAAACGAAATAAGATATCGCTCTGAAAGTTTGGGAAATGAAAGAGGAGGTAGTAATGTTCACGTCTGTTTTTTTTCGGTTAAAGTTTTGAAAAAAAATTTGACAGCTATACCAGTACTTTTCTTTCCCGACTTTTGTCCACGCGGAATGAGATATCGTGTTGAAAACTTGGCACGCAAAGCATAAGGCACGAATGAAGGTGTCTCTGGTCCTAAATATTTAGAATTGTCAAAAAAGTTTTTTTTTTAATTATACACTTGGAGAAATACCGACCGTGCTGCGGAACCCTGCCGGCAATTTTTAATTTTTCCAATGGTCCAGTGATGAGGTTTGTGTATATTATAAAAATGGGGCTAAACAACAAACATTGGTCACGAACATTATACACAAATAGTACAAGAACTAATGTTTGCACTTGAAATGCAAAAAAAAACTAATTTAGGAGTTTGTACATACGTCTGATATACATATCAGCTGTACATTTAAGGTTATGTTCGTTTTGAATCGAATTTAATCGCCGGTTATATTCTCGTTAATATTCTCCTCCTCCTCCTTACCGCTATCTGTCGTCGGAAAAAAATAAGTGAAAAGTTACCGACAGCACATGTTACTGACATCGGTACAAATGTGTCGGTCAACATTTATTATTTTTGTAATAAACTTTTTTTCTTCCTCAACTCTATTCTTTGCTACACACTGTCCTTTTACGTTTATTAAAATTTCCCTAGATTTTTTTCGCTTTTTTAAAACTTATTTTTAAATATGGGAGCAAAAATATCGATTTTGGGACTGACTTGGTCACATGGTTCACTCGTTACATGGCCGTAATTCAGACGTCTAAAAGTAAAATCGGTCAGTTAGAAGCCAAGATGTTTCATTTAAAAAAAAAAAGTTGTGCAAAAACTCAAAGTCCCATATCTCCGCAATTTTTTCAAATTTTCGGAAAATATATGGTGAGATTTTTTCAACTCTAAGCAATCATATATCCTGATTTGTAGCCAAATCCCATTCCGACACAGAAATTCGAAGGAATTTTCAAGAGTTTTTAAAAGTTTTATGGTATTTCAAAACTTTTTAAATATTTTAGGATATTTTAAACGATTCCGAGAATTTTTAATAGATTTAAATTATTTTTTTAAGTGACTCCAAAGGATTTTAAAAATGTTATGGTATTTCTAAAACTTCCTAGGAATTCTCAAGAGCATTGAGAAATTTCAAGGGATTTAAAATATTTTAGGGTATTTTGAAAGATTCCAAGGCATTTCAAAAAAATTGAAAGTATTAAAAATATTTTAGCGTATTAACAAAAATTCCAAGTCATTTTCAATTGATTTCAGTCATTTATTTAGTGGCCGGGAATTTCACAAATTTTTAGAAGAAAACTCTATCTAGTGACTTTTGAAAATGCAGTATATAAGCTGTTATTGCATCCAACCACTCATTTGCATTCTTTTGAATTTAACTTGAATTGGTTCGAAGTCTTATGAATCGAATTCTTTTGAGTTCTTTTAAATTCAAAAGAACATTAGTCACATTATTAATGCCCATTAGTCAATTTTAGTCACTGTTTGGGTTTAAATAGGTCACTTTTTTTCTTTTTTCAAGTAAATTAGGCTGTGGCGGCCCTGAGAATAATAAATTAAAAATTCATAAATTTCAATTTAAGATTGTTTTATTCCATTTATAAAAGATCATACATTAAAAATTTTACATGATTGGAATTTTGTTCTTTAAAATGGTCAGAAAAAAATTAAAAATTAGGCAGGGAATTTTCAGGATAGCGACTTGACCGAGAATTTTATTGACCGGGAAAAAACCGGGAAATGACCGGGAATTTAATTAAAAACCCGTGAATTTACTTCGGATCGCAGTAAACTTCAAGTTTTCATTATTTAAATAATTTTTGTCAATTTAGAAAAGTTATATTACTTTATCTACAGTCGTAGGGCATATTTAAGTCTGTTATTAGGTTACGGATTCATTTACTTATTTAAAAATTCAACTACTTTTTAAAAAGTTAAACTCAATTATTAAAAATTAATTATTTATTGAAGATTTCTGTTTGAAAATGTAACTTATACTTTGTTGCAAAAAATTTTTTAAAATAAAAATTTAACTAATAGAAAATGTAACTTTTTTGCTGCAAATAAGTTTTTTTGCGATGAATTAGATTTTTAAGAGAAAATTAAACTATTCTATTTTTGGTTTAAAAATTTATTTCTCCCTCTTTTTTTAATTATTATTTTGGTCTCTAATGAGCCAAAAAGTCATGTTTTTTTAGCATAACAAATTTTTTCATAAGAAAATAGATTTCTGTTCGCTCTTAAATTAAAAATTTATTATTATTTTATAAAAATGAAATTTTAACTATTTGGCTGAAAATTGATATTTTTTACTTAAAAATTCAACTATTTGTTTGAAAATTGTTGTACCTTGTCGAAAATTCGTCTTTTTCATAGAAAATTATTTTTCATGGATGAAAATTCCTCTCTTTCATACAAATTTCAACTGTTCCAGTTGAAGATTCATCATTTTAGTTGAAAATTAATCTTTCCTTGTTAAAAATTCAACAATATGAATGAAAAATGATTTTATTTTAATAGAAAATTCAACTATATTGTTGAAAATACACGTATTTTGTTAAAAAATCGATTTTTGTATAGAAAATTATCTTTTTCTTCGAAAGTTAATCTTCTTGTTAAAAAATTCTTCTTAACGGTTGAAAATTCAAGTATTCCTGTTGAATATTTATCATTTTAGTTGAAAATTTATCTGTTAGGTTGGAAATAAAATTACTTGATTAAAAGTTAAACTCTTTTGTTAAAAATTATTTTAACCTTTTATTTTTAACTTTTTAATTATTCAAAATTATTTTTTAGTTGAAAATTCATCTTTTTAGGTAGAAATCAATCTTCTTGGTTGAAAATTCATCTTTCTGGTTAAAAATTAAACTATTCTAGTGAATAATTGACAATTTTAGTTGAAATTTAATCACTTTGTTTAAAAAAGGAACGTTTTTTTTACGTTAATTTTTTTTTGTTGAATGTGATTTTTTTTAACTAAAAATTTAACTTCTTCCACTCGAATACTGAAAATTATCCTTTTCTTTTAAAGTTAATCTTCTTGTCTGAAAATTCTTTTTGTCGGTAAAGAATTCAAGTATTCTAGTTAAATATTTGTCATTTTAGTTGAAAATTCATCTTTTAGGTTGGGGATAAAATTACTTGGTTAAAAATTGAACTCTTTTGTTAGAAATTTTTTTTTTTTAGATTCATAATTTTAATTTATAATTCATTTCTTGCTTTGAAAAAACAGCTATTTGATTCAAACATTGTTTTTTTTATGAAAATAAATTTTTTGCCGAAATTGAATTATTTTGTTGAAAATTTGTTTCCTTTTTGGTTGAAATTTTTGTTTTCAACTGAAAATTTATCTATTTTACCATTTTAATATTCCATAATATTAATTAAAAACTGTTTTTTTTTTGGTTGGACACACATTTTTTTGCTAAAAATTCAGTTTTTCAATTTTTGGTTGGAAAGTGATCTTTTTCAGTTGAAAATTCGTCTTTTTTGGTCTAAATTAATCCTCTTGGTTGAAAATTCATCTTTTTGGTCTAAAGTTCAATTATTTCGTTTTAATATTCATCATCTTAATTGAATATTTCATTGTCTTAGTAAAAAATTCATCTGTTTGGTTCAACATCAATTTTTTCAACTTAAAATTCAATTGTTAAAGTTTTGGTTGACAATTTATCTTTTTTTCAGTAAAAATTAATTTTTATTATTTTGAACATTTAACTGCTTCATTTAAAGATTCATTGTTTTTGTTGAAAACTCATGTTTTTGGTTTAAAATTCAACTATTCCAGTTAAAGATTCATCATTTCTATTGAAAATTTATGAATTAGGTTAAAAATTAACTTTATTAACTAAAAATGTAACTATTCCATTTTCGGTTAAAGTTTTTTTTTTTTTTTTATTTCAAAATTCAACTATTTCGTTAAAAAATTAATGTTTTTTTTTTTATTGTATTTTTTGGTAAAAAATTAATTTTGTTGTTTGAAAATCATCTTTGTGGTTGAAAATTCAAGTATTTCAGTTAATTATTTATCACTTTAGTTGAAAAGTTATCTTTTTGGCTTTAAATTCAACTGTTCTAACTAATTTTTCTAACTGAAAGTTTAACTTTTCCATTTTTGTTGAAATTTTTTTTTTTTTTAGTGTAAAATTCAAGTATTTGTTTCAAAATTCAGTTATTTTGAAACTTATTGCTCTGTTATGTTAAAGGATGATTATAATGAACGTGATAAATTAAAATAAGTGTTTGAGTTTTGCGGCAAGTGTGAATATTTTACTTCTAATTGACTGGGAAAATTGAAAAACTTGACCGGAAATGACCGGGAATTTGGAATCGTTTGCCGAATCGCCACCCTGATTTTGAAAATTAAGTTTCGGGGCCACCCTGATCTGAATGCCAGAAAATATTTTAATTTCGTAATTACAGTTTACCAATTTTTCAATTGATAAGGGTGCAATAATGAATACTTGATACAAGGAGGCTTCACTCTCTTCATAATTCTCTCACTTGGGAGGTTCTAGGGCTCTAATGACGTGATCACAAATTTTGTACTTGATAACTGAAATAAAGAATAACGAGCAGCTGGCTTCCTCTTAAACCTAAAGAAACCCAGATGAGTTCCCAGGAAATTTGATAAAATTGAGCTGAAACTTATGACGAGGTCCATAAAAATGATGAATGGAGATCTAACAGTTTTAATTTCTTTCATTTCTTTCGGTATTTTTTTCTTATTTTGAAATATCCCAGGCACTATGTCTTGGTAAACTTTTTTCTTTTTATCTATACCATTACATTTTCACTCAGAAGGAGGATAATCTTAAAGCCAAATCCAGATCATCCATAATCCAGATTGTAGGTATAGGATTCTAGGACCTAGGCAGACCTCACACTCTTTCTTCTATTCCCCTCTTTTCCCCTTTTTAAAAAAATTCCTCTTTTCTCCCTTGTTTTCAAGAAATTTCCACTTTTTATCATTTTTTCACTTGAATACGAATTGAATTAATATAACCCAGCAAGGACATCCAACTAGTTTTTGGTTAAAAGTTAATTCTTTTTGGTTGCAAAGTTTAATATTATATTGTTGCTTTCGAGTTCATCTCTTTTTGTTACAAATTCTACTATTTGGTTGGAAATTTAATTATTTTGTTGAAAATTCGTCTTTTTTGGATAGAAAATGATCCCATTTGAACTAAAAATATATCTTTCTTTGGTAGAAGAAAAGTCATCTTGGTTGAAAAATAACTTTTTTATTGAAAATTCATATCTTGTGGCAGAAATTTTTTGTCGTTGGAAGTTTAGTTATTATGTTGGGAATTCGCTTTTTTTATTTAAAACTACAATTTTTTTGTTTTAAAGTTTCATTTTGTCAGTTGAAAAGTACTATTGTATTTTCGATTCAAAATTCATCTCTCTTGGGTAAAAATTCTATAATTTGATTGGAAATTTTATTATTTTGTTGTAAAATAAACTATTTTTTTTAAAATCAATCATTTTTGGTCGAAAATGTAACTGTTTTATTGAACATTCGTCTTTTTTGGATAGAAAGTTCGTCCATTCAAATCGAAAGTTCATCTTTTTGGTGCAAAAGTCATCGTTCTTGGTTGAAAATGAACATTTTTGTTGAAATTGTCACTTTTTTGTTTAAAAATCTATCTTTCTGTTTTTCTATGGTTGAATTCAACTATTTTTTATTTAAAATTAACATCTGTTATGGTTGAAATATCAACTATTGTATTTTTCTTTAAGAAATCATCCTTTTTGGTTAGAAATTCAACTATTTGGTGGTAGAAAAGTCATCGTTGTTTGTTAAAAATAAGCATTTTTGTTGGAAATTCAACTTTTAATATTAAAAATTCAATTGTCTTCTAAAAAATTCGTTTTTTTAGCTTTAAAATTCAACGATTTTTGTGAAAATTTCTTTTTAATTCGGTGAAAAGTAATCGTTTTAACTGAAAATCTAAATAGTCCATTTTTGGTTAAAGGTCTAACTATTTTGATAAAAATTCCTCTTTTTTGGTCGAAAATTTAACTGTTTTTGTTGGAAATTCGTCTTCTTTTGGTTAAAAAATTATTCCATTTGGAATAAAAATTTATCTTCTTTGGTAGAAGAAAAGTCATCATTCTTGATTGAAAGTCAACTTTTTTTTAAGAAAGTTCAACTTTTTGTTTTAAAATTAATATTTTTTAGTTAAAAAAAAACTTTCTGTTGAAAATTCATCTCTTTTGGCAGAAATTTTTTGTTGCTGAAAGTTCAATTGTTATGTTGAAAATTTGCTTTTTCTATGTAAAACTCAAATCCGTCTTGCTTGAAATATCAACTATAATATTTTTCGTTGGGAATTCATATTTTTTGGTTGAAAATTCAACTACGTGGTAGAAAGTTGGTTTACCTTGTTTAAAAATTCATCTTTTTGATTAAAGTTTCATTTCGTTGGTTGAAAATTCTACTATTGAATTTTTGACTCAGAATTCTTCTCTTTTGGTCAAGAATTCTATTATTTGATTAAAAATTTTATTGTTTTGTTGTAAAATCAACTATTTTTTTTTAATTCATCATTTCTGGACAAAAATTTAACTGTTTTATTGAACATTCGTTTTTTTTGTATAGAAAATTCGTCCATTAAGATTGACAGTTCATCTTTTTGGTGGAAAAGTCGTCGTTCTTGGTTGAAAATTAACTTTTGTTTATTGAAGATTCAATTCTTTTGGTAGAATATATTTTTTGGTTAATATATTCAATTTATTTTGTTAAAAATTCGATTTTTTGGTCAAATTCAACCCGGTTTTGGTTTAAAACAAAAATATTGTTGGTTCAAGTATCAACTAATAAACTTTCGTTGAGAGTCCATATTTTTGGTTCAAAATTCAACTATTTTGGTGGAAGTTCATTTTTCAATTGATGAAAAGGAATATTTCTTGGTTAAAAATTAAAATTTTTGTTGTAAATTCAACTTTTATTATTAAAATTTCAACTGTCTTCTAAAAAATTCGTCTTTTTAGTTTGAAAATTCAACGATTTTCATGAAAATTCGTTTTTAAATGGGTGACAAGTAATCATTTCAACTTAAAATTTAAATATTCCATTTTTGGTTGAAGGTCTCACTATTTTGTTAAAAATTCGTCTTCTAGGGTTGAATTCAACTTTTTTATTTAAAATAAAGAAAATTTTCGATTTTAATATCAACTATTACATTTTTTTTCGTTGAGAATTCACCTTCCTGGATTAAAAATTCATCTTTTTGGTAAAGTCATCTTTCTTGGTCAAAATTAAACTTTTTTGTCAGCAATTTCACTTTTTTGGTGGAAATTTAACTTTTCTGGTTGAAAATTCAACTGTTTTTTAAAAAATTCCTCTCTAGCTAGAAAATTCAACGATTTTGGTGAAAATTCGTTTTTAATTGTGTGAAAAGTAATGGTTTTGACTGAAAATTTTAATATTCCGTTTTTGGTAGAAGGTCCAACCGTTTTGTTAAAGTTCTTCTTCTGTGGTTGAATTCAACTATTTTTAATTTAAAATAAAGAAAATTTTCGTTTGAAATATTAACTATTACATTTTTTTCGTTGAGAATTCACTTTCCTGGATTAAAAATTCATCTTTTTGGTAAAGTCATCTTTCTTGGTTAAATATGAACTTTTTGTCGTCAGTTTCACTTTTTTGGTGGAAATTCAACTTTTCTGGTTGAAAATTCAACAGCAGTCTACAAATTTCGTCTTTTAGGCTTGAAAATTCAACCATATTGTGGAAGATACGTCTCTTTCGCTTGAAAGTTCAACTATTCACATTTCGGGTTGAAAATTCGACTGTTTTCTAAAGAATTTTTTGTTAAAAATTCGTCTTTTTTTGTTGAATTCAAACGTTTTTTAATGAAAATTAAAATCTTTTTTGGTTGAAATATCATCTACTACATTTTTTGTTCAGAATTCGTATTTTTTTAAATGAAAATTTAATTAATTAGTTGAAAGTAAGACTATTTTGTTAGAAATTAATCTTTTTGGTTGAAGATATTCTTAATTATAACTAAAAATTCATTTTGTTTTGGTTGAAAAATGAGCTATTTGGTTGAAAATTCGTTTTTTCTTTGGCTGAAAATTAACTTTTTTACAGAAAATGTAACTATTCCAGTTAAAAGTTTAACTATTTTGTTGAAAATTTGTTTTTTTTTTTATTAAAAATGAATTTTTTAACTAAAAATGTAACTATTCCCGTTAAATAGCCCATCATTGTAGTTAAAGTTGTATATTTTTGATTAAGCATTAAATTTTTTGCTAAAAATGTTACTATTTAGTTTTTGGTTGAAAAGTTATCTTAGGTTGAAAATTCATCTTTTTTTTTAATTTCAACTATTTTGGTTAAAGATGATCATTTTAATTAAAAACTCATTGCTTTAATTAAAAATGTAACTATTTTTTTTTTTCAACTGAAAATGTCACTGACTATTCCAATTGAATAATTTGAGTTGAAAATTCATCTCTTTGTTTTAAGATTAATTTTTTTGAATGAAAATTTAACTATTCAATTTTTTATTAACAATTTATCTTCTTTAGTTGAAAATTAATATATTTTGTTGAAGATTTCGTTTTTTTCATAGAAATGAATCATTTTGGTTGATAATTTTAATATTTCAGTTAAACATTCATTTTTTTGTGGAAAATTAATTTTTCTGACTGGAAATTTAACTATTTCTTTTTTGGTTGAAAATTGAACTTTTTTTATTTCAAAATTCAACTATTAAGATAGAAATTTGTCTTTTTGAGTTGAAAATTCATGTATTTTGTTGAAAAAAAGGTCCTTTTTGGAACAAAATTAATCTCCTTATTTAAAGAATCATATTTTCTGTTAAAAATTGAAGTATACAGTTAAATAAGCATCATTTTAGTTGAAAATTCATCTTTTTGTTTGAAAATAAAACAACTTGGTTGAAACTTGAACTCTTTTGCTAAAAATTTATCTTTTTTGTCTGAAATTTATCTATTTCTGTTAAATATCCTCATTTTTATTTGAAAGTGTATCACTTTGTTTTAAAATTTGTTTTTTTTTTGTCGAAAATTAATTTTTCTAAATGAAAATTTAATTATTCCATTTTTGTTTGAAAATATATTTTTTTAGTTCAAAATTCAACTATTTACTTGAAAATTAATGTCTTTTGTTGAAAAATCATCCTTTTTGAAATAAAGTTAGTCTTCTTGTTTTGAAGAATCATCTGTTTTGTTGAAAATTCAAGTTTTTCCATTAAATAAGCCCCATTTTAGTTGAAAATTTATCTCTTTGGTTGAAAATAAAATGATTCGGTTGAAACTTAAACTCTTTTGTTGAAAATTAATTTTTCTTTTGTTCAACATTTATCTGTTGCAGTTAAAGATTGTCATTTTAAGTTGAAAATTTATTACTTTGTTTGAAAAATTTTTTTTTTGTTGAAAATTAATTTTTTTATGGAAAATGTAACTATTTAATATTGGTTTACAATTCATCTTCTTTAGTTGAAAATTCACGTATTTTGTTAAAACTCATATTTCCGGGCAGTATGAGTTTTTAAGTGTTTTAAAAGAATTCAAAAAATTTTAAAAGACTTGAAAGGATTTGAGATATTTCAAGGGATTTTAAGATTCCAAGGAATTTTGAATTGATTTCAGTCATTTACTAGGATTTCAAAGTATTTAAAATATTTTAGGATATTTTAAAAGATTCTAAGACATTTTTATGAGATTAAAAAAAATTCAAAGGATTTTAATGTTTCTAATGGATTAAAAAAAATGTCACAGGGTTTTGAAGAATTTCCTATAATTTTGTTAGATATGGAACGATTTTATAGGACTTGTAAGATTTTAGAATATTTTTAAAGATTCTATGGAATTTTATCAGATTTCCGAGGGTTTCAATGATTCTAAGGCCTTTTAAAAGCTTTAAATGTATTATAGTAAATTTTCCAATATTTCAGTAATATCGTCAGATTTCATATGATTTCAGAAAATTTTGTAATATTTTATAGGATTTCAAAGATATTATTCACAAGGATTCAGCAACTTCGTAGGATTTCAAAGGCTTACTAATAGTTCAAAATATTTTCAAAGAATTTTAACGATGTTAGGATATTATGAAAGATTTTAAGGAATTTTCAATTGATTTGCATAATTCAAAGGGAGTTCAACGAATTTGACAGATTTTGGATTATATTTAAAAATTTTAACTAATTTTCAAGATTTTAAAAAAGTTTTAAGGGATTTCAATAGATGTGAATGTATTTGAAATATCTTAGTGTAATTTAAACAGATTTCAATAATTTGAAGCAACTGCAAAGGATTAAAAAGATTTTAGGGTATTTTTTAAAATCCTAAGGAATTTCCAAGAATTTTAAAAGTTTCAAGAGATTTCAAAAGATTTCAAAGGATTTGAAAAAATGTAGAAAATTTTAAAAGATTCGAAGAGGTTTTGAATATATTTCAATAATTTAAAGGTATTCCAAAGTGTTTGGGAGATATTAGGGTGTTTTTAAAATATACCACGACTTTTCAAGAGATTTAAAAAATTGCGAAAGATTTAAAATGTTCTAAGGGATCTAAAACATTTTTCCTCGTTTTTAAAGAAATCCCTAGAATTTCGGAAGATATAGACCGATTTTATAGGGCTTCTAAGATTTAAGACTATTTTTAAAGATTGCATGGGATTTTATCAGATTTCCGAAGATTTCAATTATTTTAAGAAACTTTAAAAGCCATCGAGGTATTTTAATAAATTTTTAAAGATTTTATGTAATTTCACAGAGTTTTGTAATGGAAAAAGAATTGGGGGATTTCATAGATTTAAAACAAAAACAAAGTATTTCCAACGATTTTAAAGAATTTTAAAGATTTTAAGATATTTTAATTAAAAGATTCCAAGGAACTTTTTATTGATTTCAATAATTTGAAGAGATTTCAGATAATTTTACGGATTTTAAAGAGCTTTAATGCATTGCAAAATATTTCAAAATATTTTGAAGGATTCGAAATATTTCATGGTATTTTAAAAGATTCCGAGAAATTTTCAATTCATTTCAGTAGTTTAACTGGATATCAAAGAGTTTGAAATATTTCAGGGCATTAACAATTTTTCCATGGCATTTTCAAAAGCTTTCAAAAGTTTCAAGGGACTTTAAAAGATTTCAAGGGATTTAAAATATTTAAAGGATTTAAAAAGCTCCGAGGGATTCTATCAGATTTTTGAGGATGGTATGTTAATAAATTCTCCAAGACATTATATAATTTCACGGGTTTTTATAATAGGGAAGGAACGGATGAATTTTATAGGATTTCATAGATTTAAAACAAAAACAAGGTGTTTCCGAAAATTGTAAAAAATTTGAAAGATTTTAATGTATTTTCAAAAATTTTGAGGAACTTTCAAGTGCTTAAAAAAATTGCAAGGGATTTTCAACGATTTTAAACTATGTAAAATATATTAGTGT
>JAUELO010000179.1:36932616-36943575 GCA_032357855.1 Amphibolips quercusostensackenii | reverse complement strand
AAGACAGCAAATAAGTTATGGTAGTTGATAGGTGCAAGGTGCAGGGAAAAGGCAGGGATATTGGAAAAAACTGTATAAAAGTCAGGGAATTGTTTTTGTATTTCTTTCTTTCAGTTGAGTCCTCCTGAAAATTATATTTTTAGATTAAACTTTTATTATTTAGTTGAAAATCCAAGAATCTTCTTAAAAAGGCATCCTTTTTGGTTGAAAATTTGTCTTTTGTCTTGAAAATTCAACTGAAATCTTTCTTAGTTAAAAATTCGTTTTTCTTCTTGTTAAAATTTTTTTTTTTACCGAAAATTGAACTATTCCTCTTCTTATTCATCATTTTAATTAAAAAGTTGAACTTCGTTGTTACATTTTTTTTTTCGTTAAAAATTGATCTCCTTTGATAAAAATTGAACTATTCTGTTAAAAATTCGTTTTATTTTCTTGTTAAAAATTAAAATTTTCAACTGAAAATGTAACGTTTTCATTTTTTGTTTCAACTTTATCATTTTAGTTGAAAATTGGTCTTTCCAGTAAAAAACTACTCATCTTGGTTTAAAAATTTTTCTTTTTTAGTTAAAAATGCAACTATTCGGTTGAAAATTCAACATTTTTACAGAAAATTCGTATTTTGTGTATGAACTTCAACAATTTGGACGAAATTTGTTTCTTTCTTGACTGAAAATTTGTTATTCGTTGAATATTCGTATTTTTTGTTGGAAAAATCAACTTCTGTGTTGAAAGCTGAAGTTTAGTTAAATTCATCTCTGGTTAAAAATCTGGCTATTTTGCGAAAATTCATTTTTTGTTTGTTTTGATCATTTATTTTTTTTTGTTTTGATCGTTTATTTTTTTTTTACTGAAAATTTAACGTTACCATTTTCTGTTGGAATTGGATCTTTTTTTTTTTGCTGAAAATTGGTCTTTTTTCGTACAAAATTAATATTCTGCTTAGGAAATTCGTCTTTTTAAAAATAAAAATGTATCTTTTTAGTAGGGATTTTATCTTTGTAGGACGTGTAGGTTGAAGATTCAATTATTTTGTTAAAAATCTTATTATTCTCTTTAGAATTCAAATCTTTTGATGAAAATTTGGCTGCGTTATTAAAAATTCGTTTTTTTTGTTGTTAATAATTTTTTTTACTGCAAATTTAACCTTTCCATTTTTGAATTAAGTGTTATCTTTTTTAGTTAAAAATTCAACTATTTGTTTGAAAATTCATGTATTTTGCTGAAAATTGGTCTTTTTTAGTACAAAATTAATCTTCTTGCTTGGAAATTCGTCTCTCTCTCAAATAAAAATTTATCTTTTTTGGTCGGAATTTCATTTTTGTAGGACAAGTAGGTCGAAGATTCAGCTATTTTTTTTGCAAATTTTATTCTTTTCTTTAGAATTCAAATCTTTGGTTGAAAATTTAACTGTTTAAAAATCGTTTTTTTTCCTTTGTTCAAATATCAGGTATTACGTTTTTCATTGAAAATTCAACTTTAGTCGAAAACTTATCTTCGTGGTTGAAAATTCAGCTTTTTGGTTTTAAAATTGGTTCCTTTTGATAGAAATTTAACTTTTGTAGGTTAAAATTCTATTTGTTTGATTAAGAGATTGAATTATTTTATTGAATATGTAATAATTTTGTTCCAAATAAACTTTTTTTTTTAATTCTTTTTTTTATGTCAACTATTACGTTTTTAGTTCAGGATTTATTTCTTTGTGGGAAATTAAACTTTTTGAGTGGAAAATTCACCTTCCTTCTAAAGAATTCGTGTATTTTGGTTGAAAATTTACCTATTTAGTTGAAAAATTTTTGTTTGTTTGTTTAAGTTTAAGCTTTTTCATTAATATTTTAACTATTTCATTGAAAATTTTTCTCGTCTGTTTTAAACTTCAAAGATTTGGTTGGCAATGCAAATATTTGGTTAAATTTTGTTTCATTCTGAAAATTCAACTTTAGGTTGAAAGTTCATTTAACGGTTTTGTTGAAAATTTATTCAACTGTTTTGTTGCAAATTCAACTTTTTTATAGAAAATTAATCTATTATCTATTTGGACAGAAATTTCGTCTTCTTGGATGGAAAATTCATCCGTCTTCGGTTGATAATTCGTCTTTTGGATTGAAAATTCATCTTTCATGGTAGAAAGATCCACCTTTTTAAGTTGAAATAATCAATAAATTTGAAATTTTAATTTTCCAGTCTGAAATTGTTTTTAATATTGATGGTTATGGAAAATAAAAAATTGATTAGGGGATCAGAAAAAAGTCAGGGAATTTTGAAAATGAAGTTCCTCGGCCACCCCTGCACTCCAATTTGAGCATCCGGTACCTCGACCTAAAGTTCAAAATTCGAAAATCCTCAGACTATATTTGAACATTTTGTGATCAGAGTACCATGTCAAATAGGAGGGAATATTGGCTCAGGTTCTGGATAAATCCTATAAATGTGGAAGCTGGCACCCCCATAACCAGGATTCACAGGCGCTACCCTCATGAACAACTTAATGAACGGCACCGGGAGTGCCCGTATCGTCAAGCTCCATCGACTTGTCATGTACTCCCTGGTCCTATTCTACAACTCCCATGATCTACCATTCTAGACTATACAGTTCCCTAGGGCTTAGGGGTTCCTATACTCTCACTGTAGCTGTGCGAAAAGTTTGCGATCAAAAAAGTTTCCTCCACTTGTCAGGGAAAATCGATAGGATAAACGATAGAGGTAGACTCAAAGCCCTAAAAGCTTTTGAACACAACCCTCACTTTGACGGTAGCAAAAATAAAATCTTTAGCTAGCTTCGAATTTCGTTCTTATTGTGTCAAAGTCCTCACTTTCATATTCAGACTTCACAGCCCAAAATGCTCCCAAAACAGGGGCAATTGGTAATTTTTCACGATACTAAAAAAATATTCAACCAAGAAAGATGTTCACCCAAAAAAGAAAAATTTCCAACAAAAAAGTTGAGTTTTTGGTTTAAAAAGTAAAATATTTTAGAAAATAGTTGAGTTTTGAACCCAAACAGATTGTCAATAAACAAAACGGCGACAACTCACCTGGAAAACCTGAAAACCCTGAAATTGTCAGGGAATTTTTATATACTTTGAAAGTCAGGGATTTTTTTTTAATGTAAGGGAATTTTTTGGAGAATGTGCTTAAATTTTTTAAATTTGTTATATACAATTAAATAACAATGTTTTTCATTTGTAATAGTAGCCTTATGTTGATAAATGTAACTAATTTGTTGAAAATTTGTTTTTTTTTTTAGTTAAAATTCAACTGTTTTGGTAGAAATTCTTTCATTCGATTGAAAATTAAATTTTCTTTTTCAAAATTGATATTTTCAGGTCGAGAATTAAACTGTTTTGAAGAAAATTCGTCTTTTTCATTTGAAAATGAACTTTTTTGTTAAAAACTCAAATTATTGTGTTGAAAATTCAACTGTTTTGGGTTGAAAGTTGAAAGTTTGAAATTTTTTGTTTTGTTTAATTTAACTATTTATATAAAGATTCATCATGTTATTTAAAAATTCACCACTTCTGAAAATGTAACCATTTTATTGAAAATTCTTCTTTATCTTGGCTGATAATAAACTTTTTAAACTGAAAATTTAAGTATTCAATTTTTGGTGAAAATTTATTTATTTTGTTTATTTATTTGAAAATTCCAATTTTTGGTTAAAAATTCATCCTTTTTGGTAGAAAAAATTTGTTTTCTCTCTCGACTGGGAAATCTTTATTAGTTGAAAATTCTTATTTTTTGGTTGAATTTAACTGTTTTTTATTTAAAATTAAGATCTTTTTTATTTGAAATATCAAATATTACAATTTTCTTTAAGAATTCATCTTTTTGGATGAAAATTTTAGCTACTTGGTTGAAAGTTATATTCTGTTGTTAAAAATTGATTTATTGTGTCAAGATTCATCATTTTAATTAAAAATTCATCTCTTTTGTTAAAAATTTATCTATTTTTTGAAACTTCGTTTTTTTTGTGTGTTGAAAATAAATTTTTTGTACTGAAAATTTGATTATTCCAGTTAAAACTTTAACTATTTTATTGAAAATTCTTTTTTATCTTAGTTGATAAATAATTTTTTTAACTAAAAATTTAACTTTTCATTTATTGGTTAAGAATTGATATTGGTAGAAGATTAATGTACTCAGTTGGAAATTCATTTTTTGCTAAAAAATTCAACTCCTGGAATTGTGAGGGAATTTTTATCCAGGTTTTGCGTAGTCACCCTGAAACATGTTCAGTTTGAAGCATGGAAGATGAATCTTCAACCAAATAGTTGACTTTTCAAACAAAAAAATTAATTTTTAATCAAATAGTTCATCTTTTAATCAAAAGATATTAATTTTTAACTAAATATTTCAATTTTTAACCCAATAGTTGAATTTTCAAACTAAAAAGATGAATTTTTGAACGAAATGGCCGAATTAAAGAAAAAAATTAAAAACAGTTGAGCTGTCAACTAAATAGTTGTGTTAAAAAAAAAAGACGAATTTGGTAGAAAACGGTTAAATTCTCAACAAACAAAAAAGCTCATTTTCAACCACGAAAGACGAATTTTTAACCAAGAAGCTTTTCAATAAAAAGATCACTTTTTTTTACACAAAAAAGATCACTTTTAATGCATAA
This sequence comes from Amphibolips quercusostensackenii, assembly GCA_032357855.1. Lineage (NCBI taxonomy): Eukaryota > Metazoa > Arthropoda > Insecta > Hymenoptera > Cynipidae > Amphibolips > Amphibolips quercusostensackenii. Next base: position 36,938,957 of record JAUELO010000179.1, on the reverse strand, counting down.
AAAACGAATGTTCAACAAAAAAAGTTGCATTTTTGACTGAAAAAGATTTTCTGTCAAAATAAATAAATTTTCAACAAAAGATTTGAGTTAACAAGCTAAAAATTCGAATATTTCAGAAAACGGTTAAATTTTAAACCTGAGAAGATGAATTTTCTACTGGGCAGTTCAATTTTTAAGCCAAAAAATGACTTTTGTTATAAAACAGTTGAGTTTTTAACTTGAAAAGTTGGATTTTCCACAAAAAGTTTCGTTTTCAACTAAAAATATTACTTTTCTACGAAAAAAAGATGAATTTTCTTTCCAACAAGACAAATTTTTAACAAAATTTTTGAATTTTTTTCAAATAGTAGAATTTTAAACTAAAAATGGTCAATTTTAAACCAAAAATATAATAGTAGACTTTTCAACCAAAAAAATTTTTTTTCTAAATCATAAACAGTGGAGCTGAACAAAAATGACGATTTTTCAACCACACAGTTGCATTTTCAACCAAATAGTTAAATTTTCGAGACAAAAAGGCGAATTTTGTAGACAACATTTGAATTTTCACCAAAAAAGTTAATTTCCTACTAAGAAAAATGAATTTTCAATCAAGAAATATAATTTGTACCACAAAATATGATTTTATATCCAAAAGAGCGAATTTTCGGTACAAAAAGAACAAAAAAGTTGAATTTTCAAGAAAATAATTAAATTTACTACCAAAAAGAGATGTTTCTTAAAAACAGGGACAAAGTAGGAATTTATCAAAAAAAGGGGAAATCTGGAAAGAGTGTGAAGTCTGCATATTCAATTTATTGCCTGAAGCTGTGTGCAAAATTTACATACACTTTAGGTATTAGACATTTAAGAGATGAATATTTAATGCTGGTTTTTGAGTCTTTACCCTTGAGCTCATTTTCCTCCACTCCAGTGATTTTGAGATTAGAAAATCGCTGATATATCAAGCCGTTGTTTCGAGAGAGCGACGTAGGTAGTTCAAATATTGATTTCGTTTCGATAGGAACCGATATTCTGCCTTCATTAATGCTTTCCAATCAGGAAGCCTTACAATTGAGTATTAGGTATTACCCTTACTGTATTAGGTTACTAGGGAAGAAATGTAACCAGGATATTATAATTTTCTTGAGTAGCTTGCAGTTTCTAAAGGAAGCCCTTTAAGTTTGAAGCCACGGTTTCAATTTTCAGACTTACTTTAGTGCTAAATGTTGATGAAATGATCTAATTCATATTTTTGTCTGATTTCAGGGACTGTCCTGGAGTGGGAACCTCGTCAGGTCCATCTGTGAAGGAGGTTCCTTATCGTACGGGAATCGGTGGACCTAGTGTGGGGTACAAACCAACCCCACAGCACAGCTCGCATTCGAGGCATCCTCTGCCACATTTTTCTCAGGACTCTCCTGATTCACCGAACGCCACTTCTCTCCTTCATATCAACATCTGCACTCAGGTGTGTTAAACTTTAACAATGGTTGTCTTGCGCAAGTAGCTTATTCAAAAGACATGCTCTCATTGGATTTATGTAACTGCTTTGCATTTCAGGGAATACGTAGCGAAAATTTATATTGTTTCCAATCCTGTATTGAATTCCTTTGTCCCGATTTCAGGAACTGATTAATTTGTGACGTCCACTTCAATGCTTAATATTCAATATTATACTGAATTTGACAAAAATTTTTTTCATTAAGATTGCTTTTCAAATATGCTCGATCCAAATCTTTATAACTAATTTGCAAAGATTTTATTCATTTGTAGTTTGGGAAAACTTTTATGTCATGCTTGATAATCTTGATCCATTCGCTATTTCTAAGACATCTTTTATAAACTGTTATCTCTTATTCAAAATATAAATACCAGGTACTAATCTTATTTTTCGGGAAGATACAATGCTTGGTCCTGTACTGAATATAAATACCAATATAAAGGCCAGTATAAATACCAAATACCAAATATAAATACCAAGTACTAATCTTCTTTTTCAGGAAAATACAATGCGTGGTCCTGTACTGAATATAAGCCCTGGCTTGGCAGCCAGTGGAGTAGACATGGAGTATCGCAGAAGTGCACAAGGTGAGAATTAGCTAATCCTCTTTTTCCCCTTTAAATTTGAAACCCTATTTATCAAGAATTATAAGGAGAAATTCAAGACATTAGAAAGCAAGACGCTTTGACAGAGATTCTTTTTGATAATACTAGTTTCAGATATTTTCTGAATGAATTTTCAAACAAAAAGATGAATTTTCAATGTTCGGTTGAACAACAAAAAGAATGCATTTTTAACAAAGTATTTCAACTTTTAACCAATTACTTACTAGTTAAATTTTCAACCAAAAAAAGATAAATTCTCAGCGAAAAAGGTAGTTGATATTTCAACAAAAAAAAGTTTACTTTAGGTAAAAAACAATTAAATTCATAAAAAAAGACTTCTCAACAAAATTTTTGATTTTCCCACTATAAATTTTGGAATTTTCAACCCAAAAAGACGATTTTCCTGTAAAACAGTAAAATTTTCAACTTGAAAACACGAATTTTCAATCAAAGTTAGTTCTCAAGCAAATAGTAGAAATTTCTACCAAATTTTTGAAATTCTAAGCCAAACAAATTTTCTACAAAACATTTAAATTTGCACTACGAAAACACGAATTTTCGACAAAAAAGTTAATTTGCAACCAAATAGTTAAATTGTCTTCCAAATTCTTAAACTTTTTAACTCAAAAAGACGAATTTTCTACAAAAAAAGTTGAATTTTCTATAGGAAAACGTGAATTTTCGACAAAAAAAAATCATTTTCAAACAAAGATTTGAATTTTTAACCAACTATTAAAGGTTTCTACAAAACACTTTAATTTCCATACATAAGATATATATTTTTAAGAAAACAGCTAACTTTTAGTCGAAAGAACGAATTTTCAATAACACAGTTTATTTTCTACCCGAAAATATAAATTTTCAACAAAAAAGTTAATTTTTGACCAAATAGTTGAATTTTCTTCAAAATGTTCAAATATTCAAGCCAAAAAGATGGATTTTCTACACAACAGTTAAATTTTCTATCGAAAAATGTGAATTTTTAACAAAAAGGTTCATTTCCAACCATATATTTGAATTTTCAACCAAATATTGAATTTTCTACAAAACAGTTCCATTTGCAACACGAAAATACAAATTGTCAACAAAAAAGTTAATTTGCAACCCAATACCTGAATTTTCTTCCAAATTCTTCAATTTTCTAGTCAAAAAGATAAAATTTCTACCAAACAATTTAATTTTTGATTGGAAATATGAATTTTCAACAAAAAATTTAATTTTCAACCAAATATTTAATTTTCTACCAAACTGTTAAATTTTCAAGAAAGAAAAAATAATTTTCTGCAAGACAGTTTAATTCTAATATATGAATTTTTGACAAGACAGTTCATTTTCATTCCAAAGGACAGATTTCCAACAAAGCAGTTGCATTTGTGGACAAAATAATTAACTTTTCAATTAAGTAATATCGTTTTTAACAAAAAATAAATCAATTCTCGAAAAATATAATACTTAATATTTCAACCAAAAAATATTTTGAAATTAAAAAGTCAAATTTTTTAAAAAATAAGCGATTTTCAATCACATACATAAATCCTTAACCAAAATATCTTAATTTTCAAATCAAAAATACGACTTTTCGTAAAAATAATTCAATTTTCAACTAAAAAAGATTTTTCAACTAAAAAAGATTTTTCAGTCAAGGAAAAAAAATTTTTGGGACATTTTATTGAATTTTTTAGGCAAAAATAAGAATTTTTTACAAAACAGTTAAATTTTTAGTCCAAGATTATGAATTTTGAATAAAGGTACATTTTCCCCAAATAGTTGAATTTCTGCGATGATAGTTAAATTTTCTATGAAATAATTACATTTTGAACCGAATACTAAAATTATAAACCAAAAATATACTAGTAGGTTTTTCAACGAAAAATGATTAACTTTTAACCAAAAATAGTTGGGTAGCGTAAAACGGCGTGTCAGATAAAATCATATTAATAACAATTGTAGAAATAAAGTTTTGGAAATCAAAAATAATATGCAACAAGATAGCATGTATTAGTACCATCTAATAAAATATAATTAATTTGCAGATGATTGTTGTCTGATTTGGTTTTACATGTTAATAAACTGCATGTTTACAAAAAATGTTGTCTTTATATTTTGTGGTATTTCCGTAAATAATTGTTTGAATTTCTGTTTTTTAATACTATTATCTTTTTTAGCTAAGATTGCACATCTGAGAGCTTTCAACTAATGAAAATATTTTTTAATAAAATTAAAACATCCAAATAAAAACAGAAAAAGCAAGGTGATTAAGTAGTAATTTTGGTGTGTTTTCAAATTATTTCTTTCTAGTTTACTTATAAAAATATTGTTAACAACTCAGAGTTGTTTACTGAAAAGAATACATTGGAAAAAATTTTTAATGATAATTAAACAAAATTCAAATTTATCTACTGATAGAAATAAATTCTAGAATATTCAAACATGAGCATTTCATAATTCTTTTGATTATCAATCTATCTGATATATTTTTCAGTCTTTCATCTTCTTGAATTTTTGTCTCCTGTATTTTTTGTGAGTCCACATATTTCAACATATTTAAACATATTTTTCAAAGCTAGCTAAAAAAATTTACCCAAAAATGACTGGAACACTTGTTTAAGATATGATATAAAAAGATTTTATTGTAAAATGAAATCCGCTTTTAATCAGTAAACTGGTAATGACGCATATGTGCGCAGAAAAAGTCCGCGACAAAACTGGTAATGACGCATGTATGTGCACTTTGAATAACTCCTACAAAACTCAATGCATTTTAATGAAACTTGGTATGTCCTAGTTTTTTTGGTCGATGATTACGATTTTTTATTATACGTATTATATATAATAATATTACATTATATTAATATTATAGTACATTATATATAGTATATATAATATTTATATCTTATGTAAAATATATTATATATAATTCTTTTGTACTTTTTTTTTACATAAAACTGAACTACTGAATCGCTGTGACCCCTGCATTTCAAAATTATCTCATGCTATTTGATGTCTTGCCTCTATTTCTCAACTTCTGTTATTCTTTTTTCTAGGTTCAAGTCAACTACCTCTGAACTCTGTTCAGATCCAGCCTTCGCCTCCATTTTACAGGCCACCTAGTCAAGACGATGGTAGAAAGGTATTGTGTTCATTTTACTCAACGGAACTTTGGTGATAATTCACTACCAGTTCTGATTTCAATAGATAAACCCTCTTCCTTGGTTTTGAAAGTGTCATTTTCGATTATTTTCAGAGCGAATCTCCATCGAGGAAGCGCCGTAGGATTTCTCGCAATGGCACAGTTTCTGGAATTGAAGTACAAGAGTCGGCGCCTCCGGCACCGACTCCACCCTTACATACACCAACTCCGCCCTGGGAAGTGGCACCAGCCCAACGACGATCTTCTCGTAGCCACCTGACGGCTCGTGGAAGCCCACCAATAAGGAATCGATACCAACGATACACGGAATCGTTCACACCATCGTGCCCATTCCTCCAGGGAGTGCACAATCCTCACCTGCCTTCTTCTCACAATGTGCACCCAGGACTACACAACAACCACCAACACCAAAACCACAATATTCACAATCTGCATCATAGTCTCCATGACCCTCAACATAATATGCATCATGCTCACCCGTCCCATGCTCATCACCCGAGCGGTTCTTCTCATCACCCGGCTCAAGGAACCAGTGGACCAGTTGTTGTCGAAGTTGGTCAAGTTGGAGTATCCGGTCTGGGAGTTGCTGTCGGCGGTGAAACTCTCTGGCATCCTCAGACTGCTGGTTACAGACTGCCCTGTCATGTTCATGGATATTATGCCCCGCCTGGGCCACACGCATTCGCGCATTCGTGTCAGGTAAGCCAAATCTTCATAAAATCAGACTTCAGAGTCTTTTTCTCCTATTCCTCTCTTTCCCCCTTTTTTTAAAGAATAGGGTCATCCACTATTTTTTTTTTTTTGCATATTAAAGTAAGTGCTCTAAAATTACTGATAATACCAGCTTAGCGTAAAAGAAACTTTTTCGTATTTATATTTGAAAAATAAAAATGTGTGCACTTTCAAATTCCTATTTCTCTCGCGCCAGTTCGGCCATCTTGATGTGACGTTGCATGCCTTTAAAAGCTTGTAAATAAGCTGGGCGATTCACGTTTTTTTTTCATAAAAATGCAAAGAAAACAGTGCTACCATTGGTGTTTTGTGCCTCGATGCAAGAACACATCTGTTAAAAATCCAGAAAAATTATTTATATCTATACCCA
>JAUELO010000179.1:36828746-36843649 GCA_032357855.1 Amphibolips quercusostensackenii | reverse complement strand
TGTAAAAAAATTTTAAAATAAAAAAAAAAACGAAACTATTTAGCATTAATATAGGAGATAGTTATAAACAATAACAATTTGCTTAAACAATTCTTTTTGTTAAATTGCATTAATTATTACGTCACTCTAAGTGATAAGTAGACGAGTTCTAAATTTGAGAAGACAGCAATTTGCTAACAATATTCAAAAAGCATATTATTATAAATAATAATAAATTGTTTGAACAATTACGTGTGTTGACTTGAATTAAATATTAGCTGGCTCCAAATGAAGAATGGGTGAAAAGTGAAAATTTTTAGAAGAAATCCGCGACTTTCTAACTCTATTCTAAGAGAAAATATGCTAAAGACAATAATAAATTATTTAAAGAATCATTATCAGCATCTAATTATCAGAAGAAAGTAGTGTTTCATATATTAGAAATAATTTGTATTAAAAAACCGCAAAAAACTATAATTAACATCAAAAACTCACAAACCTATTTTGTAACTTATGGGGGTTTTTCGGGACCCTATAAAGCAGACTTATAGGAGCGATATTTAAAAATTAATTATTATATAGTATAATTATTATTATTATATTGACGATTCTGAATAAAATTGACAAAAACTTATTTTTATCGTATGGGAAATAAGTGTTCAACTTTATGGGGCTTGCCGAACCTCTAAATATAATTATCTTCAACTAAAAAAAAATATTTCTAAAACAAAGAAAGATACAACTTTTTGCAAAAGGAAAAAAAAATACGCAATCAAATTTCCAATCACAATGTCTGTTTGAAAAATTCAAATTCAAAAATGTTTTCAAAAATGCCGAGGGCTTCCCATCACCGGGTCCTGTTTGATTTTAAATTAATTAGAAATCGATCATTTATTTTTATTTTCATAGAATTTTAAAATTTTATGCATAGCGATAATTGCGAAATATAATGAAACTTAAATTTCGCGCCTTCGACTTTTACGCTACCTAAGTGCGGTAATAACAACTCGTGGGCCCTGCTTTGAGATTTGAGGTTAACTCCCGTGAAATGTTTTGCTGATTATAATTGCATTTTAAATGATATCATTTGTTCATTGTAATCTAGTTTATAATAATAATTAACCTATTTTCCGTATTTTTCCTGTCTTCCAGGCTACATAGTCCCGACCAAAAAACTATTGGCACTTTTTCAATCAGCTGATCATTATGTCAACAGGCGAATTTAACGTAATATCTTTGATATAACTTCACTTTATACCACGTGATTACAACAATAGCCAATCAAATTCCGCGATAGGAGTGCCACCTTCCGCAGTGACACGACTGCAAATAATAATAATTTTTAAATATTAATGGCGACTTTTGACGTGCTTTCGACACCCGAAAAGTGGCTGTAATTGTAGTAAGGTTATTTTTCGAATATTAACTGTTTTTGGCAGTGAAAATTGATTGACTTAAACAAAAAAATGGTAATTTTCGTAATAATGTGAATTTGGTATTTACTAAACATTTCTTGAAAAAGAAATTGTAGTCCTGATAAAAGTGATTTTGGTAAGTAGTTTGCAATGTTTATTCACCTTTAACCCTTTTATATGCACATTTTTCGCAATTAATTGTTATTTTCTAGGATGCCTCTTGTTTTCTTGTTTCCTTTTATGTGTACCGCATTTTCATTTATTCAATTTAGCGTTAAATATTTGGCAATTCTTATTTAAATTTGAGGTTAGATTAACTTATCAATTGATCCAAAGCGTATAGAGTAAATGGAATAAATGATTTATTTTTGATTTATTGTACTTTCAAAGGTCATCGATTTTTTTCATAAATATTCATACAGTTTTTATTACGAAGGCAAGAACCTCAATTATATTTTTGGTTTATTACATATTTTTCAAACTTTGGGAAATTCCATGTTGGAATTCCCCGAACCGGAATTTCCATATACATTCTTTTTTATTTTTAGCTTCAGTTTTATATTGAATATTACAAAATCTTCATAACTAATTTTCATTTTTTAAAATATTTTGCTTTTATATTTAAAAATTAAGAAAACGACTCAATAAATGTTTTTTTTAATACAAGATAGTTTTAGGCTGAAAAATATAATTGGATTTTGATCTTTTTTTAATTAGAATATTCAAATTACTACGGAACCTTATGTTCTTTTTTTTTTATTTCAGATTGATCAAATGATATAAATAAGAGTATCAAAATGGCAATGCGAAAGCGAAGCGGTTCAGGATCGAAACGCCAACACAAAGGAAAGTTGGTCCCAATTTATGAAAGTTTCTTTAAAGGGGAAGATTTAACATCCGCTCATCCAAATTTTTGGAATGAACTATTCCTCATCAAACCGATGGTTCGAGCTTTGATTTTATTAATTGTATAATAATATTTACTCAGCAGGGCGGTCCAAAAATGCATTGGAAATTTTTTATTTTTCGAATTTTCATGCATATCGCCCGCAAATTTGTTTAAATCCATACAAAATGCGCCTTTTTTTAAATTATATTTAGAGGTTCCGCAAGCCTCATAAAATTCAATACGTATTTACCATAAAAAAGGCGTCTTTGTCCTTTATTGAGAATCGTCAATAATATCTGAATTGACTTGAAATTTAAAATATCTCTTCACAATAAGTTATAGAGTAGAAATGAATAATTTCTTTTTAAATATCGGCCCAGAAAGTCTGTTTAATAGGGTCGAAATGAAACCCTCTAAATTAAAAATTGGGTTTTGCGGATTTTTTGCGCTAATTATGATTTTTTTGTGGTTTTTTAAATACAGTTATTTCTAATACATAAAATACTGATTTCTACTGATAACTACACGTTAACATAAATTGTTTAACTTTCTAGCATTATTTTAAGAGAATATTGTTATAATTAATAATAAATGGTTTAAACAATTACTTCTGCTAAAGTAAATTTGTTTTTCCTTGTTCTAACTAAGAGGTTGAAAACAAGCTCGAAAATTTCGGAAAAACCGTGACCTTCTAACTCTATTCTAAGAGAAAATTTCTATCAATAATAATAAATTGTTTAAACTATATAGTTGAATATATAATTATTGATATAAAGTAATAATTTATATATTATAAACAATTTGTATTAAAAAACGCAAAAAATCATAATTAGCGCCAAAAACTCGCAAAACACATTTTGTACTTATGGGGTTTTTTTGGGACCCTATAAAACAGACTTATGGGAAATACGTTATAAAGTTCATGGGTCTTGCAGAACATCTAATTATAATTAGGAAAAAAAATTCTCTTTTTGTGGATTTAAATATATTTGGAGGTGATGAGCACGAAAATTCAAGAGAAAAAAAATTTGGACCACCCTAATACTCAGTGATAAAAAAACAACTAGTTACTTTTTTTTGTATGAATAGTGGTAACTGAGTGACTAATGTTTTTTTTGAATTCAAAAGAATTTGATGAAATTTATAAGAATTTCAGGTGAATATTAATGAATTCAGGATAAATTAAACAAAAAACATGAATAAACTAAAATTTGAATTATTTTAGACAAATTTAAGCGAAATGGGCAAAATTCGATGAAATTCTTGAAAACGTAGGATGGATTTAAAAAAACAAGTAAATTAAAAAAAATTAATAAAAAATATTCTACTGATTTCAGAAAAATTAAAGTGAATTTAAAAAAATTAAAGGAATTCAAAAGAATTTGATTAAATTCCTTAGAATTCAAAATGAGTTTGAAAAACCTTAGGGTGAACTAAAAAATTCTATTTAATTGAATAGAAATAAGAGAATTTAGAAGAATTCAAAGAAATACAAAACATTTCAGTGAAGAGTTTAAAAAATTTAAGAGAAACAAAACAAAATTTCAGTGAATTTAGAAAAATTTAAGGGAAATTAGATTAATTCGATGGAATTCATAATAATTCAAGTGAATTGAAAACAATTCAAAAATATTTTGAAGCCAAAAATTTTTTAAAGAATTTAATGAATGAATAAAAATAAATAGTGAATTCCAAATCAGTTCAAATTTATTGAAAAAAAATTCAAAAAATCGAAAATATTCCATTGATTTTAGTAAAAGTAAAAAATATTCTATTGATTTCAGTAAAAGTGTAGAGAGTTTAGAAGAATTCAAGAGAATTTGGGCGAGTTTGCAAGACTTTAGGATAAAGTAAGAAATAAAAACCAAAAAAAATGCAATGAGTTAAGTAAAGTTGAGTGCATTTTGAAGAATTCAAGCGAATTAAAAGAAAATTCAGTGTAAATTAAAAAAAATTCTAGATAATGTTAAAGAATTAAAAATAATTTAGCGTAGATGAATAAAAATTAATGGTGAGTTCCAAATGCATTCAAATTAATTGGAACAATTAAAAAAATCCAAAATATTCCATTGATTTTAGTAAAAGTAGAGAGAGTTTAGAAGAATTAAAAAAAACTTAGGGTAAATTATAAAAATTCAACAGAATTTAAAATACTGCAGGATAAGATAATAAGAATTCCTGGTGAATTCCAAATAAATTGAAAAAAATTGAAAAAGTCCAAAATATTCTATTGATTTCAGTAAAATTTTAGTGAGTTTAAAAGAATTCAAGAGAATTCGGGCGTGTTTGAAAGACTTTAGGGCAAATTTACAACAACAAAAAAACTAAAAAAAAATTTATGAATTTAGTAAAATTGAGTGCATTTTAAAGAATACAAAAAAAAACTAGTGTAAATTTAAAAAAATCCTGGCGAATTTCAAAGAATTTTAAAGAATTCAGGATAAATGAATAAGAATTCATGGTGAATTCCAAATACATTTAAACTAATTTTTTTTCTATCAGAAATATTCTACTGATTTCAGTACAAGTGAAAAGAGTTTAGAAAAATTCAAAAGAATTCGGGTGAGTTTAAAAGACTAGAGGGTGAATTATAAAAAGTAAACAAAAAAACCAATTAATTGAGTAGAATTGAGTAAATTTTGAAGAATTTAACTGAAAAAAATGCACGGTAAATTAAAAAAATTCCATCGACTTTTAAAGAATCAAAAAGAATGCAAGATAAATGAATAAGAGATAATGGTGAATTTCAAATGCAATTAAATTATTTGAACAAAAAAATGTTAAAAATCCCAAATATTCCATTGATTTCAGTAAAATTGGAGTGAATTTAGAAGAATTCAAAAGAAATCAAGAGAATTCGATTAAATTCATACAAAATCAAGATAGATTAAAAATAATTTAAGTGAATAGAAAAAAATGGTTCAAGTCCAAAAAAATTCCATTGAATTCAGATAAATGTGGGCGAATAAGAATCTGATAAAATTTATAAGAATTCAAGGTGAATTGAAAAGTTATCGGGATGAATTAAAAAAGTCGAAAATCGAAAAAGTTCCATTGAACTCAGTGGATTTCAAGGGAATTTTAAATAAGACAAGGCGAATTTAATAAAATTCAAAGGAATTAAACAAAAATGATATAAAATTGAGAAACACTTAGGTTTTCTGTTGTAATTTATTGGAAGAAGTCACTAAAATAATATTATTAATTTATATTATATTATATTAATAATATTATTAATAGTGTCTTTTTCGTAAAAATAACTGAGAAAAGTTACATTTTGAAACGGCAACGATAACTAGTTCCTTTTCAAAAAGTAACGTAACCATCACTGTATAATTTATGTTAGGGTATCCCGAAAAATTAAATATTTTATTATGTCGTCTCATCCCCCAATTTTTTCTTCATTTGGTGTAAAAATAATTGTCTAATTTTTTTATAAATTAAAAAAATTTTTTGACTTCTGCTTCAAGGTTTTTAAACGCTAAAAAGTTTTATATATTTTTTGTATGAAAATGACACATAAGTTAGGTAAAAGCAGTAACTATGATAATAAAATTATGGTGGGCATGGCTGAAAGTAATTTTATCCTAATTTTATTGAGATTACTACCCTTAAAAGTAAAAAAAAAACTCTATGGGGCCTTGAGTAATCAAAAATGACCTTATAAAATTAAACATTTGTGACAGTTCTAAAAAATTGCCCTTCAACTTTTAAAGACTACCCCGTAGAACGATATTTTTCTTCTTTCACAGTTCTTCACATAATTTCTCACAAGAAAATTCTAGGTTAAATTCAGAAATATAACTTAAATATTCTATAGATTTTCAAGATAATTTAAAGAGAATTTTAGTTCCGGTTTTGGACCTTTAAATCTCCCTGATAAAAAGAGGCAAAGTACCTTCTTTTCGCAAAAAAGACTTGATAAACATGTCTTTGAAATGTTTGAAAAAATTAAAATTCGTGATTTTATTTTAGAAGTGAAGCCTCTGAATAAAGACCACACTATTTCACCTGTTCCCCTCTTTACCTTTTTACCCCTTTTTTTAAAGAAAAAAACTTTTTTTCGTTGAAAATTAATCATTTTTAGTTGAAAATTTCACTATTAAATATTTACATAATTTTAAATTAATCTTTTATGGTTGAAAATTCAACTACGTGGTTAAAAATAGAACTACTTTATTAAAAACTAATTATATTGGTTTAGGATTTAACCATGTTGTTGAACATTCTTTTTTTCATCATAGAAAATAAATCTTCTTGATTCAAAGTTCAACTACTTGGTTGAAGGTTGAATTACTTTGTTAAAAATCATTTCTTTTAGCCGAAAATTAGTTTTTTGAACTGCAAATTTAACTATTTTATTTTTGTTTAAAAATTGATCGCTTTTAGTTTAAAATTCATCTATTTGGTTGACAATGAACTTTTTTGTTGAAAATTCGTCTTTTTGGCTTTAAAATTTAACTGCTTTGTTAAAAATATGTCTTTTTGGGTTAAAAGTTCTATTATTTTTGTGTCAAATTCAACAATTTAATTGACATTTTTTTCTATATTGAAATAAAAATCTTTCTTGGTTGATAACTAATCTCTTTTTATAGAAATTTTATGTTTTTTTTTGGTTAAAAGTGCAACCGTTTTGTTAAAAAATTAATCTGGTTATAATAATAATATATATTTTCAATTGGAAAATCAACTGCTTGGTTAAAAGTTGAAATTCTTTGTTAAAAATTAATTTTTCGTTGCTGAAGGTTTATCATATAAGTTAAAAATTCAACTATTTTGTTAAAAAGTCATCTTTTTTTTAGAAAATTCCATTTTTTCGTTAGAAATTCATATTTATCGATACAAAATTTGTTCTTTCACACTGAAAATTCAACTTCTTGAAAAAATTTTTGTCTTGGCTTGAGAATTCAAATATTTGGTTGAAAATTGATGTATTTTGTTTTAAATTCCATTTTTTGATAGAAAGTTAATATTCTTGATTAAAAATTCAACAACTTGGTTAAAGATCAAATTACTGTGTCAAAAATTTATGCTATTATTTAAAAATTTATCTATTTTGTTGAAAATTCATTTCTTTTATTTGAAAATCAGTTTTTTGGACTAAAAATTTAACTGTTCCATTTTTGGTTAAAAATTGATCGTTTTTAGTTTAAAATTTAACCGTTTGATTGAAAATGAACTTTTTTGTTGAAAAGTCATATTTTAGGGTTGAAAATTCAATTTTTTTGTAGAAAATTCTTTTTTTTTGGCTTAAAAATGTAACAGTTTTGTTGAAAATTCGTCTTTCTGTTTGGAAAATTTTATTATTTTGGTGTTAAATTCAACAGTTTGGTTGCAATTTTTTTCTACCTTAAATGAAAAATCCTCCCTTATTGAAATTTTTTTTTTGGTAGATATGTTATATTTGTTGGTTAAAAGTGCAACTGTTTGGTTAAAAATTAATCTGCTCTAGTTGAGGATTCAACTGTGTTGTTCAAAATTCGTTTTTTTTTGTTTGTTGAATTCGACTGTTTTTGATTAAAAGTTTAAATCTTTTTGTGGTAGAAATATCAACTGTTACATTTTGCGTCAAGGATATTTCATTTTTGATTGAAAAATCAATTACTTGGTTGAAAGTTGAACTTCCTTGTTAAAAATTCATTTTTTCTTTCTAAGGATTCATCATTTTAGTTAGAAATTCGTAAATTTTGCTAAAAATTCAATTATTTTCTTAAAAAGTCATTTTTTTAATGGTAAATTTAATTGTTTTGTTGGGATTTTGTATTTTTCGATACAAAATTTGTCTTTTTGGGTTGAAAATTTAACTTCTAAAAAATTTATCTTCTGGGCCTGAGAATTCAAAGATTTGACTGAAAATTTAATTCTTTTTGGCTGAAATTTAATTTTTTGTTTGTTTAAGAATTCAAACATTTGGTTGAAAATTTAACTATTCGGTTGAAAATGCAACTGTTTTTTTAAAAATTGGTCTCTTGCTCTAATGTTCCACTATTTAGTTGTAGATGCAACATTTTGGTCGATAATGAATTTCTTTGGTTGAAAATTAATATATGTAGGTTGAAAATTCAATTTGATTGTTGAAATTTCAAATATTTTGTGAATAACGCATATATTTTCGAAAATTAATCTGTTTTGTAGAAAATAGATCTTTTTTGGTACAAAAGTTCTTAGGTGAAGATTCAACTGTCTTTTACAAAATTCGTCTTTTTTCTTGAAGATCAAACCATTTGTTCAATAACGCCTCTGCTTGTGGTTGAAGTTTAATTTTTTTTTGTTGTAAATTCGCCCATTTAGTGGAAAATTTATTATTGTAAGTTCAAAATTTAACCCTCTGCTTACAAATATAACTATTTTGTTGAAAATTGTCTCTCTTGCTTTGAAGTTCAAGCTTTTCATATTGAATTTAATATGATAACTACACAATAATTTTATTTGAAAGAATCTGTTCCCCTTATTTTCGTTTACAGCACTTTACTTCCTCTGTTTTGAATGGATTTTGGGCTGTTAAGTCTGTTTTATTTTAGGCTTTCATCAAGTAAAATTGAAGACAAAATTTTGACTCAAAAGGTTCAATTTTTGTGTGATTATTTGTGACGAAAAAGGGGAGGGATGGAGACATGTTTCAAAATAGCGTGACGTAGTTTTTGAACGGCTCCATATACTACATATTTTCTATAATCTATATTTTATTACTTATATATTCTCTAGGTTTCACATATCGAAAATGAGATTTTGCACATGACAGCAGAGCAGTTGAATGCAAGTAGAGAGAATTTGAATTCTTTAGTATGTCGCTGTGTGGATACTTTAGTGGATGAACATCCTTTTCGAGTTGTCTATGCTCTTCAAACTTTAGCAGCAGTCATTCAGTCTATGTACAAAAAAGCTAGTCAAAGTGAATTTGGATTCAATTTGATAGATATTCTAGTAGGATTTGATTCAGCCGAGCAAAGAATGACAACGCTGATGCAGCATTGCAATAATTTTCTCACTGGTAATTTCCATTTCAAAATTTACTCTTCCTTTAGATTTGAACCAAAATACCTTATTTTAAATGTTGTTTTTTTGGATTTTAGGTGAATATCCGGACAGTTTAAAGGCACTCTGCTTAAAACTTTTGTTAATTATTGTTACTGGAATGGACAATGTGAGCCAAAATACTCTTTTGGAATACGTCATGCTGAATAGTGTCTTTGAATCTCTTATCCAGGTGAGTATTTTGAGTATTTTTACTCCTGAGTAGGCCTGAGAGCCTGATAACGGAAAAGGAGAAAAATCAAACATTTATTTTTACATTTAGAAAAGAAGAAACAATCTTTTTTTTATAAGAAATCGTATGGTTACAGAATTAAAAAAAAATATATTTTGTCGTAAAAATCCATTTGCGGTGATATGAAACAGACGGAGAAATCATAAAATTTATTAAATAAACTATTTTTATATGTTTTAAATCGTTCTCATAATCTAGAATATTTCCTCTTCTAAAAAATCCTTCATTAATAATTAAATCGTGATACTTATAAGTATAATTAAATATTTCTGGCCAAGACTTGCTATTTCATCTTTACTATAATTCATATAAAATAAATATAAATTGTATAAAACACTCTTCAATGCTGGATTTTTATTGTATGATATTTTTAAAAAACTATTAAAAATTCAGAAAAATTTCAGAAATGTTTCAAAGACTTCATAAGGATTTCAAAAGAATATAAGAGTTTCGAAGATTTAAAAAAGGGTATAGTACACCAGTTCTGAAGATTTCAAAACGTTTACAAGATTTTTAATGATTTTAAAAGGTCTCAACAAATTTGGGAAGATTTTAAAAGATTTTAATGATTCAAAACTAATAAAAAAGATTTCACAAACCAAGAAAAAAGAAAGATTTGACTAATATTTCAAAAATTTCACAAACGTTTCAAAGATTTGAAATGATATACAAATTTTTTAGAAGATTAAACAAAGACTTTAAATAATTCAAAACAAATTCAGAAAGAGTTTACAAATATAAAAATATTCCCGTAATTTCAAACGAATACAAAATATTTCAGAAAGATTCTACAATTGTTTCATAGAATTCATAAGAATTTCAAAAGATTTCAAAAAGGGTACAGTACACCAGATTTCAAAGATTTCAAAAAATTTCAAGGATTTTAAGCGATTTCAGAAGGTTTCCAAACATTTAAAAAAGATTTTACAAGTATTTCAAAGATTTCATAAAGAGTTTAAAAAGTTTCATCAAGATTTCAATGATTTCAAAGATTTTACAAAGATTTTAAAACATGCCCAAAGATTTTACTAAAATGACTTATGTTCGCAAAAAATTAAGAATTTGTTTATTTATGATTCGGCTTTCTTTGGAAATTTTTGGCCAAGAGAAAATGAAATGGCTCATTTTTTATATGTATAACAAACGTTTATTTCATTATTTGATTTAAAAAAAGAAGATTTGGAAAAACTTATTTTTTGTCCTGGAAAACATGGAAATGATCTTGAATTTTGTTTCCAAGAATAGATGGACACTAGGGTGGTCTAAAGAATTTTTTCCGACTTTTTATGCATATCGCCTAATAATTTGTATGAATCTACAAAAAAATAAATCCATTTTTTTTGTTTTGAAAAAAATGACATTTAGATGTGGCGCAAGCCCCATGAAGTTTAACACGTATTTCCCATAAGAAAAAAAGACGTTGTTGTAAATTTTTTACAGAATCCTCAATATTAGCTGAATCGAGTTAAAACTTAGCATTTCTCTTCACAACCAGCCACGGAATACGAATAAAATATTACTTTTCAAATATCAACCCCATAAGTCTGTTTTATATGGTCCCAAATAAAACCCATAAGTGAAAAAATGGCTTTTGCGAATTTTCAGCGCTAATTATGATATTTTTGCAGTTTTCTAATGCAAATGTTTTTGATACATCAAATAAAACTTTATACTGATAACTGCACGTTTGAACAAAATGTTTAAACAATTTATTATTGTTTTTATCAATTTTCTCTTAGAATAGAGTTAGAAATTCGCGTTTGTTTCCTAATTTTTTTATGTTTTGTTTCATTTAAATTAGAGCGAGGTAATAATTAATGTTAGCAAAAATAATTGTTTAAACAATTTATTAATAATACTCTTTTAGAATAATGATGAAAAATTGCAGTTTTTTAAAAAATGTTTCCACATTCTATCCAATTTTCAATTAGAGTCAGGTCAATAATTAATTAAAGTTCAGAAAATTAATTGTTTAAACAATTTATTATTATTGCTATTAATATTCAATTACATAATGCTAGAAAGTTGCGTTTTTTTCTGAAGTTTTCAACTGTTTGTCTAGCTTTTACGTCAAGTGAAGTAATAATTGATTTAAGTTAACAAAAATAATTGTTTAAACAATTTATTATTATTGTTAATAATATTCTGTTTGCTCAATAATAGAAAGTTGCGGTCTTTTCTGAAATTTTCAACTATTTGTCTATTTTTTACTTTGAGTGACTTATTAATCAATTAATTTTTGAAAAGTAATTGTTTAAACAAATTATAACGATGTTTTATTACATAAGTGCTAAAAAGTTGCGGTTTTTTCTGAACACTTAAATTTTTTGTCCACTTTACACTTAGTGAGGTGATAATTAATGCAAGTTAACAAACATGCTTATTTAAACAATTTATTATCGTTTATAACTATCTTCTCTTAGGGTGATGCTAGAAAGTTGCTTTTTTCAAATCTCTAGTTTCGCTTTGACTTTTTAGTTATGAACAAATAATAAGTGAACCTCAACCAGAATCATTTTTTCAATAGTATTGTTTTAAGTTAATTATTTTTGCTCTTTTTCCAATGTTTAAAAAAATTAATTAAAACAAAGAAAGCTATCATACACAGGAGAAAAAACAAAGAAAGAAATAATTAGAAGTAGGTGGGAGGACTAGGTCTGTAAATGACTTGTGAAAGTTTCTTTTTGAATTACAACAAGAAATTTATTGCAAAGCGTAAAAGGAAAATTTGGAACTGCAAATATTTTTATATCAGCCCTCCCCCTTCTTGCCTGTAAATAACAATAATTTGTCCAAACAATTATTTTTGATCAATTTAATTAACTATTAAGTCACTCCAAGTGAAAAATAGAGAAATTGTTAAAAATTTAAGAAAAAACCGCAACTTTCTATCGTTAAACAAGTAGAATATTATTAACAATAATAATAAATTGTTTAAACAATCATTTTTGTTTCCTTGAATTAATTATTACTTCACTGTAAGTGAAATCTAGACAAATAGTTGAAAATTTTAGAGAAAATTCATCTCCTATTGATACAAATTTTCTTCTTTTTTGGTTGAAGATTCAAATATTTTCTTGAAATTCGTTTTTTCTGAAAAACGATTCAAAATTTTTCAATATTTTTAAATATTTTAAATGAAGTGGATTTTTGAAGATTTTCAAACAAAATTTAGGTACGTTTCAAGAATTTTGAAAGGTTTTAAGACAACAGAAAATTTTTTCTTAAGATTTCTAGGAAAATTTGTAATGATTTTTTAATTTGTTAAATTGATTCTAACAGAAAATTGAAAAATATTTCAAAACATTTTAAGTGATTTCCAGAAATTTCAAAACAGAATGTAAAAGATTTCCAAGATTTCCATAGATTTTTGAAGATTTCGAACAAAAAGTTAGATATATTTTTTTATTTCGTCGGTGTTAGCGATTGAATATTGATTAATTATTCAAGAGTTTTTTCAAAAAACCATTATAAATATTATTTATTTCAATGCTAAGTAAATTTGGTATTTGTATATGTCGCTGGGGAAAATTTGGAAAAATGATACATAAACATTATTAATAAATTTTGATTTAATTATACATTTATATACAATTTGACGGTAAATTTTATTAACTTCACCTAAAAAATTATTCAAATTTGACATAGAAAACCTGGAAAAGACATGAAATTTTGAAACAGGACTTCTGTAGCAAACCTGGGAAACGTAGGGAAATAGGGGAAAGACTGTGCACGCTGTAACGTTTTTTTCTTCTTCTAGTTGTTAAGAGATACGTCTGCAAGAAGTCGACACGGAAACGACGCCGTTTTACTTTTGACTCTTTTAGTCAATTACAGAAAACACGAAAGTGCTAATCCCTACATAGTCAAGCTCTCGATTTTAGATGACGAGCTTGCTCTCAATGGTTATGGACAAGTTATTTCGAGTTCCTTGACTGAGTTTTGTCGACAGTTCGCTCAGCAAAGAGCAGGTAATTTAATATAATGCATGAGATAGTAAAGAAGTCTTATTTTACGGTTGAAAATACAACTGTTTTTTGTTCAAGATTAATCTTTTTTGTTTGAAAATTCGATAATTTGGTTAAAAATTAACTTTCTGCTTAAAAATTCATCGCCTCGGATGCAAAAGTCAAATTTTTCTTAATATTTGGTTTCTATTTTGGTTACACATGATTTTTTAAGCGAAAAATTTAACTTTTATTTTTACTTAAATATGTATCATTTGTACAGGGTGTCTACCCTATCTAGAAAACCTGGATTTGTCAGGGAATTTTTATATGCTTGGAAAAACCTGTAATTGCTAGGGATTTTTTTGTTGAAAATTTAACTATTCTATTTTTAGTTTAAAATTCATGTGTTTTGTTGAAAATTTGTTCTTTTTGGTAGAAAATTAATCTTCTTTGTTGATAATGCATTTTTTTCTTGAATATTCAACAGTTTGACGAAAAATTATGGATTTTATAGTAAGTTTGTCTTTTTTGGTACAAAATTCATCTTCTTGATTAAAATTTGAACTTTCTCTCGGTTGAGAAATCTTTCTTAGCTGGAAATTCAACTCATGTTCGAAATTTGTCTTTTTTGGATGAATTCAACTATTTTTGATTAAAAATTAAAGTCCTCTTTGGTTAAAATATTCGAAATATATTTTCCCTTTAGAATTCATCTTTTTTGTAGTAAAAATTTAATTCTTTGGTTTAAAATTCAACCCCTTTGTTAAAAATTGATTTTTTCTTTGAAAATTCATCTCTGGTTAAAAATATTAGTTACAAATTCATTTGTAATTTTGTACGTTGTATGTTGAAAATCCATCAGTTTTGTTGAAAATTAGTTGTTTTTTTCAAACTGAAGATGTAATTATTCTTATTGAATATTTCATCACTTCAGTTTAAAATTCATCTTTTCGATTGGAAATTTATCACTTTAGGTAATTTTTTTGGTGGAAAATTATCTCTTTTAAATGCGAATCCAATTATTCCATTTTTTGTACAAAACTTGATTTTTTTTTGTTCAAAAATTCACAATTTAATTGAAACTTGATTTTTTTTTCATTGTAAATTCAACTATTTCTACTATTTCGTTGAAAATTAAACTCTTTTGTTAAAAATACATATTTTTGCTTTAAAATTCCACTTTCCCAGTTGAAGATTCATTTTACTTGACAATTTATCACTTTTGCTAATTTTTGTTTGAAAACTAATTTTTGAAATTGACATTAAATTATTTAATTTTTTTCTACAAAACTGATCGTTTTTTGTTAAAAATTCAACTACTTGGTTGAAAATTTATCTTTTTTAGTTGAAAATTCAACTATTTGGTTGAGAATGAATATATATTTTGTTGAAAAATCGTCTGT
>JAUELO010000179.1:36762379-36772753 GCA_032357855.1 Amphibolips quercusostensackenii | reverse complement strand
CCCACTGGCAGAATTAGTTTGTATGCCGAAAAGAAGGAAGGGCACCAAATTTTAGCCAAATGGATTTATATTTACACATCAAAAATGGGCCTTGAAATTTTCCATTATGCATGTGAGAAATCAAGCAAAAACGAAAAATCTGCATAACTTTTTCGATTTTTATTCGGATAATATTATCTCCAGTGAAAAAAAATTTGAATAGGATGCTTAAAATATCTTCATAGTCGAAAACTCAAAAATTTGGAAAAACACTAAATGGTGACCATCTAAATCAAACCTAAATGAGCCCAGAAATGCTATTTCTTAAAATCATTAGCAAAGGGTGACTAAAAATTGTGGAAAATTTAATAATTTATTTCCAAGCGAATGCAGTTACTTAAAATCCAAAATTTAACAAAATATCGGCTAATTTAAAATTCAAAAAAGCTTATTACTACAGTTTACAAGAAAATACTTTTTTGCATCATCAGAAGAAGAAGTCTCGATTCAGAAATCATAATATAATTCGAGAAAACAATATTTAAAAAAAATAAAAAATTGCAAAAGGTTATATTTCAAGGAAACTGATTTTCGTGCTTTATTGTTTGAGTATTAACTTATATGAATATTTACAAGTTCAACTAAATGAGACGAAGTAGTAATTAGCTTTTTTTTAATTTTGAAATAACTGCTATTTTTTTGTAGTTTAAAAATTATCAAGTAGTTCCTGAAGCCAAACAGTTAGTTTGTACGAATTTCTTAAATTATGTTTTTGAAAACTGTAATATGAGCCATTTTTAATTGGCCGCAATTTTGTATTTATTGATTTAGAATGGTCAACAAAAGTTCGTCAATAGGTAAAGTCACGTGTCTCGGAGATACGAGCAAATATTTATTACTTTTGTGTTCTAAATATTAAAAAAGTTTTCCTCATATCAACAAGGTAAATAACATATTTTTTAAACTTATGAAAAGGTATTGCCAGATCATACAAAGTCATGAAAAGTTTGTAAATAGGTCATTCCACGTGTCTCGAAGACGCTAACAGACATGTCAGATACAAGATTGTAGTATTCTTAATACAAAAAAATTTTTTCTCATGTAAACAGAATACACAATTTTTTTTTGAAACTTTATGAATCTGTAATGGTGGGTCATAAAAGGTTCGTGAATGGGTCAGTCGACATGTCTCGAAGACGCAAACAAACATGTCAGACACGGTACTGTAGTATTACTAATGTAAACACAGTTTTTCTCATATAAACAGAATACATTAATTTCTTTTTAACTTAATATGAAAACCGGTACTGGTAGGTCATAAAATTCATGAAAGGTTCAACAATAGGTCTATCAATGCATCTCGAAGACGCGAACAAAGACACTAGATATAGTATAGTTTTATTTTAAATATCAAAAAAGTTTTTCTCTTATAAACAGATTAAACAACTTTTTCGAAACTTCATTTCTCGGCACTGGTAGGCCATAAAGGTTTCAACAGTAGGTCGATTGATACGTCTCGAAGATGCGAACAAATATACTAGATATCGTACTTGTGTATTTTAAATATCAAAAAAGTCTTATTTTAGTTTTTTCTTATATTAACAGGATACAGTTTTGTTTTCCAAATCTTTAAACTACAAAAAAAAACTTTGAAATGGCTGATCTCTAGCTCAAAATCAAATCTGATCTGGATATCAGTCGGACACACGCACCCACACACACACTAAAAGTATAATTAATATCTCTTAAAGTTAAAGAGTCTTCATACATTTTTTGTAATCGACACATACCATTATAGGTGATCGAAATATTTATATAAAAATTTTAAATTATTCAGCGGTTTGGCAGATACAGTGCTTTTCAAAAATCTAAACTCCTGTAAGTCCCTAAATTTTCAAAATGTTGAAAAACCATTTGAACCATAAACTTTACTTACCCAACACTTAAGTTTAACCAAGTTTAATAAAAATACCTGGAACCTTATACAATTCTGATATTGAGGAAATGGATTGACCCTCATAACTTCGCGCAAATGTTTTTCTCAAAATGGTAAAATATCTTCTTATTTCCCTTGATAAACAGCATATTTAGAAGGGAAATAAACCTGCAATTTGCAGTTAGTCAGCCCGTATGGCGTGATTGTGAACGGGATTACTTTAAAAAAAAGAAGCAAAAAGCTTTCTTAAAAAACCGTTAGAAAGATTATGTAATTCCGCGTCAAATGAAGCATGATAGACATATTTTTGATCTTTTAAAGAGAATATATCACGCGAGAAGTTATGAAAATTCAAGAATTTTTCGAATCTTGTATTTCGATTTCAACTCATAGCATAGCCTAGGAAAGTTGTAGCAAAAATATAACATTTATTACACAATTTTTAAAGTCTTATATTTAACACTAGTTTACACTCATCTTGTACATTTAGTGCCGCTATATTTTTCCAATGCATTTTGGCCTGCTAAATTTGAAAACCACATTAAAAATCTTTCTTATGGATTTATTTTCGAAATATAAAGTTTAAAAAAAATTTTTTTTAAAGCTTTACTCTCTGAACCATGTCTCAAGTTAGAAACGACTAATCTAGTTGCAAAAGGTATTAAGGTGAAGGTCGCTGAATCCGTAATAAATATTAGTGCCATTTTCCCTAACCAGTTTGGTATCTGAGGTGCAATGAACCGAAATATTGAAAAAGTCATTGTTTTAGACGAAAATAAACATACAAAATTTCAAAAACCAATCCATAAAAAATGTTTTCAATGAGATTTTCATGTTTAGTAGGCCAAAATGCATTGATAAAATAGCGTCACTAAACATACAATTTTTCTTAAATTCGAAGGCTAATGTAATTTAATCCAATAAAACTTAAAAAATGATTATGAGTTTCCGAGATATGACTAAAAATGTCCAAGTTTGTCTGTGTCAAGTTTCAGTCGGTGATCCGAGAATTTCTCAGATTTTGTATCTGAAATTTAACTCGTGCTGTAACTTAGGAAACTAGTGGAAAAATGTGAAATAAACAGCACGTAATCTCTCAAAAGTTTTCTTTAATTCAAGCTAATAAAGCGTCAATAATCTTCACAGGTTCTTAAGATATGACAACAAATTTCCAAGCGTGTCTGCGTCGAGTTTTAGTCGGCGATTACCGCCGTCAGTCAGCTTCCACATTTTTGGTCAAATCTCGGAAAGTCATACAGATTTTTTAAGTTTCATCAGCCCCGAGTTAAAGTTGAGGAAATTCTTGCATGTCTGTTAAAAAATTCTCAGGTGGTATATTCTCTTCAAAAGAACAAAAATATCTCTATTAGGGGTCAAACAACGCAAAATTTCAAAAGCTTTCTAACGGGTTATGAAAAAGGTTTTAGGTCCTTTTTTAAACGAGTAATAACGTTTCAAAGTCAGCAGTGATTTTTGCTACCGCTCGCGTTAGCCATGTAGATAATTTCCAATGGTAGTGTCTAGTGAATACAAAAATATAAAGATTTTTTTATACTATTCTTCAATTTTATCGCATTCCTTAACCATTTCTCTTGCGTTTTTCCAATAATTACCACACATTTACTTTCCGCATACTCCTTATACGCAAACTGAGTATTGGAATTCAGCAAATCTTTAGGCGGTTAAAAAATGCTATTATTATTCTCGGAAAAAATAATTTTGACGTAATAAGACTCGTAACGTCTTAGAAAGTCGGTTTACGTGGTGTATGGTGTTTGATCATAGGCTCTTCTGCAACCTGGAGTCTGGACAGACCCGGTCTGCGTTCTCCTCGCATTTCTTTGCATAGATGCGGCAAAAGTACATGTGCATATGATTGTGCATAAAGTAGATATAGAATGCATATAGATATAGAAATAGAATATAGAGAGTATATGGATGCAACGAGAGTCGTTTGGTTTGAAGAGAGTCATGCGTAGGTTGTTAGAGATGTAGAGGTGTTTGCAGCTTGCAGGTATGGATGTGGAACATATTGCATCACACCATCACAGAGAATATATACCTAACTCTAGACTCTACGCAGCTATCACAGACTCCGGTCCATGGAACAGGCTTTGTGCGATTCGAGACCGTATAAACGGATCCCAGCAAGCAATATCTCCATTAAACTTTACGTAAGGTGATCTGTTTGTCTCGTTCAGTGAGCAACAGGCCAGACATGCGATTTGTAGAAGCACATAGCTTTGTGAAAACCACTAGCATATAATGTGGTTTTAGAAACAAAATATGGAACTCATATAAGTTACATTATATAAGGTTTGACCTACACCTACAGTATAAAATTATACAGTATGGTATCAGCTGAACAAATAGTAGTACAATATTTTACAAATTAAATAGTTGGTCAAAGTAATAATTTTTTTAGTGCATATAGATTTTAAAGGATAGTTCCTGTGGATATTAAAGATATGCAATGCAGCGCGTTCTTACCTCGAAGAATTTTTTGAAGAAGAAACAGCACTTGCGTCGACAATTTTACTCTTTTCAAACAATGTACAGCATTATTATTATTATTATTATTATTATTATTATCCAGCGAGCAAAATATTGATAGTCATAATTTTTCCACAAATTTACATACGACACGAAACATTGACTGTGCTTCATGAAGTGAACAGATGTCGACAGAATTTTCCATGAAATTAACTATAAGCTTCATCAAGAGCCGACAGAGGTCTGGCGTATTTTTCTGTAGGATTTTGGTTTAGCATAAATATATATTTAGGCAACAAACCATCTCGTTCAAAAAGAAATGTTCTTTTTTACTATATATTTAAGAATCTAAAACTTGTGTTGATTGATCATTCAAATACTACATTTCGCATTATATTTGAGAACGAAAACTTTATTTTTGGATATTAATTACCTAGCTAACCTAAATTTATATAATTATTTACTGATATTTGTCATTATAAGGTTCTAATTTAGAGATACTCTAAATGTTTTGCAAATAAATTGAAAACCTGCTTTCCGAGAAAAACCTGTTTAAAGTTGAAGAGCGTAATAAGCTTACGTGTTATATATTTTCATTTTAAATATAAAATTTACCCACTTCCGGTCCAACTATTTTTAGTTAATATTTAATTTTTTCAATTGAAAAGTATACTATTATATTTTTGTTTTAGAATTGATCTTTTTTAGTCGAAAATTTAGCTGTGTTGTTAAAAAGTAATCTTTTTTGGTATTTCAAGATAGAAAATTCAACTATTGTCTTGAATATCTATCTTTTTGGATAGAAAATTCATCCATTTGTATACAAAGTTCATCTTTGGTCGAAAAGTCATTTTTTTGTTGTTGAAAATTTTTCTTTTATGCTTGAAAGTTAATTCTTTTTGATTGAAAAGTATACCATCATGTTATTGGTCTAGAATTTATCTGTTTTGGTTAAACATTCTACTATTTGGTTAAATATTTAATTATTCTGTTAAAATTCCACTTTTTTCATAAAGAGTTATTTTTCTGGTAGAAAGTTAAATTATTTTATTTTTGAAAAATTTACTATCATTTTTTTGGTCCAGAATTTATCTTTGTTGGTTAAAGATTTTATACTGATTGGTTAATTATTTAATTAATTGGTTGAAAATTAATTATTCTTGGTTGAAAATTCAAATGTCTTCTGAAAGATTTTCTTTCTGCTTGGAAATTCAACTATTTGGGTGGAATTGCATCTATTGGTTAAAAATTCACCTACATTGTTTACAAATAAACTTTCTTGGCGAAAATTAATTTTTTCAGGTTCAAAAGTCAAATTTTTCTAAAAAATTTAACTTTTTATAAAGAAAACGCAACTCTTTTGTTGAAAATTCACTTTTTTTGCTAAAAATTACACTTTTTTGTTAGAAATGCAATATATTTCGACTTAAAGTTTAAGGAATATGGTACCTACATGAATTTTTTTCAACAGAATTTAGTCCCCTATTATTTTCCTTTTTTTTTTTTTAAAAAGCACCCTATTTCCCCGGTCTTAAAAGCAATGATGATATTTCGATGAGATTTCAAATAATTTCGTGTTTAAGTATTTTGTTAAAAAATAGTCAAACAAAAAGAATCAATTGTAATTTTCAAAGTTTTAACCCCATAAGAAACTTTGAATTTTAACGTAATAGTAAGGTTTATTAACGGCATTTGAAATTTTTTTTTCATAAATCATCATTACTCGGTAATTTAAAAATACATAGTAATTTTGTCAAATAATTTTTAATTTTATAATCAATTTTAAGTTGAATTAAACTGTTTTTGGTTTAAAATTAATATCTTTTTTGGTTGAAATACTGAATATTATACATTGTTTCAGACAAAATAGTAAAAATTTTTTAAAAATGAATAAATTTTTAACGAAATAGCTGAATTCATAAGCATATATTTGTATTTTTAACCTACGAAGATGTATTTTAAACGAAGTAGTTGAATTTTCAACTAAAAATCACCGATTTTCAACAAAATATTTGAAATATAAAATATATAAGATAAATCTTCAGCTAAAAATGAAGAAGAGAATTTCCAGTAAAAAAAATTAATTTTCACTTAAATAAAACTAGTTTTCAACAAAACAGTTCAATTTTCTTTTAAAGAGATAAATTTTCAACTATAATAATGAATTAAAAAAAAACAAGTTTCAACAGAAGTGTTCAACTTCCAACCAAATAGTTGAATTTTTAAGAAACAATATGAATTCTCAATGCAGACTTTAATAGTTGATATTTCAACAAAAAAAGGTTTTTATTTTAAATAAAAAACAGTAAATTTAACAAAAATATATACATTTTTAACGAGAAATGCAATAATAAATATTAAAAAAAAATTTTATTTCAAATAAAAAACAGTTGAATTTTCAACAAAATGCATAAATGTCTAACCAAATATTTACATTTTCAACATCTTTTGTTGATAATTCATCTTCTTCGATTGAAAATTAAACTATTTGGATCAAAGTTGAAATCCTTTGTAAAAACTTAATTTTTGTTGTTAAAGATTAATCACTTCAATTAAAAATTCATCCCTTTGGTAGAAAATTAAACTGTTTTGTGAAGAATTTTTTTTTTTGGTCGATAATTTAAATTTCTAATTGAAAATACAACTAATCCATTTTTCAATAAATACTTATTTTTAATATTCACAAATTCTAGCATTTGATTAAAAATTTATGTTTTGTGGGTTAAACATTTGACTATTTAGTTACAAATGCAACTATTTTGTTAAAAAATTTAATTATTTTGTTGAAAATTCTACTATTTGGTTAAAAAGTAATCTTTTTTGATCAAAAATTAAGCTGTTCTGGTGGAAATTTTTAATTTTTGAAGAAAATCACCTTTTTTTTTGGATTAACAATTCATCTACTTTTGTAGAAAAGTTCTTGTTTGAAAATTTATGTTTAGTTAAAAATTAAAGTATTTGAAAATTTAATTGTACAGTCGTAAATACAACTATTTTGTTATAAAGTCATATTTTTTGGTTGAAAACTTCTTTTGGATTGAAAATTCTTTTTTTTTTGGGAAAAATTGATGTTTTTTGGTTAAAAATTTAAATGTTTTCTAAAAAATTTGTCGTTTTGGTTTGAAAACTCAATTATTTGTTTGAAAATGTAACTACTTTTTATAATTAAAGTTCAGTTTTTTGTTTATTTAAATAATTAAACCATTTTTTTGAACACTCATCTTTGTAGGTTAACAATTGAACTATTTAGTTAAAAATTCAACTATTTCGTTAAAAATTCGCCTCTTTTGTTTAAAAGTTTAACTGCTTGAGTGTAAATGCAACTGCTTGATCTAAAATTAATTTTGTTGTTGTTGAAAATTTAACTATTTTCTTGAAAAAGCATAGTTTTTCATTGGAAATTAACTTTTTTGATAAAAATATATCTTTTCAAGTAAAAAATTCAACTTTTTTCTTAAACATTTAACTACACTATTAGTTAAAAGAATGTATTCGCCTATTGTGACCCTTTTTACGTAAAAAATTACCATATTTCCCTTTTTTCATGTTAGGGAAAATTCACTAAAGGTGAAATTCTTATTGAATTCTTTTTCCCATAAAGCTTCCACTTTAGCTTATTTTATAGCATTGTAACAAATTGACGAGGATCCAGATAAGAAAGTGTGATTTCAATCTCGGTGGTAAAGTATTGGTTCTGAAAAACGTGAATGCCATTCTGCGAGAGTAGTAGTTTGTTGCACGCTTACATCTTCTGAGTTTTTATTGGTCAACATCTTTGCGATTGGAATGACACTTTCTTATTGCAGAGTGAGTTCATCTCGATCTTACTTTATGAACAAAAAAGAGGGAGTCTTGCAATATCGATAAAGTTTTATATTATGAAAAGGTTTATAGATGAGGGAAAGGTTTTATTAAAATTAATCTAAAAAATAAAAAGACTTTCGGTAAAAGCCGTTTTTTTGGAGAAAATTTAATTTTTCATTTGATAATTGAAAGAAAACATAGGCTCTGTTAGCGGCAACATGATAATACCACCTTCGCAGTAGTAAAGTATTCTACTATTTACATATGTAAAAAGAGAGTAGATAGAACAGTTTTCTACATCGGTTTTCGCTTTCATGACTTACTTTTTCTCATGACTTTAGGCGAACCTAACACGTAGAAACATGGAAGTGAGAAATTTGGTCTTTGTTGCTGGTAGGCGTAGTATTCATTACTGAACTGGCGTACTGTACAGGGTCCAGACCAGAATAGGAATCAGTCACGAATGTACACGATGTATAGATTTCCATGATTGATGCTAGAAAGTATAGTAATTTATGCTTTTTATTCCTTTTTTTGAGGAAACGCATTTTTTAGGAAAGACTTTAGTTTTTCATTTGTGCAAAGATTGACGTACTTCAATTGTAGGGGATAATGCACGAAGTGTATACAATAACTTTAAAGTATTAGAAGTTAAGGTTTTGTGCAGGAGAGATAAAATTTTTCAATGATTAGGGTGTAGTTTCACATTCCTTCCCGTGTCTTATGTATCTATTCCTTAAATTTCGTAATCATTAAACAATTTGTGTACTCCAACTCTTTAACCTCATTTTTATCTGTGAACGACAAAACGAAAAATTACCATGAAGTTGGGTTCTGGAAAATGAAAGTTTTTCGTTTCATAGTTAAGTTCGCTCAAAAACAGAACTGAGCAGATTCCATTGAAATGTATATTGATCAACTAAATCAATGTCAGGAATGTACTAAGGTTAGAATTCTAGAAAAGTTTCATGATTTATGTAAAAAAATTAATTTTTAAAAAGTTCAAAATAGCTAGACTTAGTTTTTGAACGGCCCCTAAGTGAATTTCCTGTTACCTGAAGTCTTTTTTCTGGAAAATCGTGATTTCTGTCCATCCCATACAATTTTGTACTCACTTGGTCGGAAATCTGTTGCAGTAAATTTTCAAGAAAAGACGCGCAGCAAGAGGGTATCAAATATAAATCTCGAATCCGATTGGCGCGAATGTATTTTCCGAGCGACTACCGTTTCCATTATTTTCTTCTTATCCCGTTTGTTTCGTGGCACGTGTCGCAATGCTTTTCTCATGTATGTAGAAACTACAAAAGCGAAGTCTTTTGTAGCTGAAAAGTAAATAAGGTGTGAAATATTGCATCAGAGCTAGCGGGGGTTGAAAATAGAAGGTGGTTGGGTAGTATAGTAGTATCCATCACGTGAGCCGTCAGAACCATCTGGCATGAAGTTGGCAGCACACGTACCCGGAAAAGATGTAACGTCCGATACCAACGGAACTGCAAGGGTCTCCTACTCAATTACTTCTTCTCCATCAATAAGGTTTTATTGTCGATGACGACAGCGTTCGTTGAACTTTATGGTCTCTTACCTTTATACGAGTTTGACCCACTTCCTAACATTTCATAATGTAATTGGAAAACAATATTCTTTATTTGATTTCTGGTATTATTACTTCCTGTCCAAAAAAAACTCTTAAAGGCGATCATAAACTCTTCTCATAGATCAAATATTTTGATCAAATTGTTAATTTCGAGAATTAATTTCATTCGAGAGATTGTGTATCGAAAAAAAGTATCCCTGAATTCAGCATGAAGTATTTAGGGGTCAAGTTTGTTATTGCTTTTTTCGCGTTTCTTGATATTTTAATTTAATTACCGCCTACAATCAAAACACCTGTAGATTATTATTACACCACCAAAAAAATACGTAATATTAACATCGGCGGCATATTGACATTTTATTTGGATGCTCCCATGATGCTCCGGTGCTACTCCGATAAAGGGGATATTGCATGAAATGAGATAAACATATTTTCAGAAGCTTGAAGCAGTGAATAACGTTATGGAAAAAGAAATTTTTTTTCAGGTTTCTAAAACTTTGAAATAAAAATTTCTTGCTTACATATATTTAGTTACATTCAAACAGATGTCATGTCACTAAGATATAAA